>JARQWZ010005766.1:0-60000 GCA_033150135.1 Gobio occitaniae
ACTATGGTAAAAACTAGGGGTGTGATGAGATCTCGTGCCACGAGATTAAAATGTGACGAGAGGTGAAAAGCTGTCTCGAGTCATATTGTCACGACGGAGTGTGAGGGTGTTAGTAAAGTTAGGATAGAATATGCCACCGCTACGTTTACATTACGCCTCCACTGTCGTTTAGCTTTTTATAGAGATAAAAACAATTGAATTCCAGTGGATAACAGTCGCCTCAATTCCATCAGCTCATCCACACGAGCCAACCATAGTGCGCAGCACTGATCACTGATCACATGACGAGAAGACTGACAAGACCGTGGCGGAGGATTCGTTGCGCAACAGAAGCGTCTGACAAACGTCTTTTAAAATGTGCATTCAGCACCACCGCTCCCTATTCACAGAGAACACACAATAGCGAAATTGAAAGTGAAAGTAAACGGGAGCACTCATTCCAATGCGATTTCAAAGTTACCGCTGTTTGAAAGCGGCTCCCTGAGGCATGTGAATCTCAATATGAAAACTAATCTTAGCTCTGTATCATTCTTGAAGAACAATTTGGTCTCTATTTGCACTTTGCATATTGAGAATATTGAGTACTTTGATTATGGTTGCACTTCAATTTGTGAGAAGGAGTTCAGGTAAGCGGCCAAAAGTTGTAGAAGCTCATATCATGTGCAGTTCTAAGGTCTGAAGAGACGATCATACAGGACAGAAGCCAGTCAGTTGAGTTGGTGCAAAACCGTTACAGTGCTTGTTGTCTTTTACTGCTTATAATAAATTATGTTTTATTAACAAGGTTCTGGAGAAGCACGTTCAGATAATTGACACAGGTGGAGAGCATTCAACCAATCAACAATAGAGGTGTGTATATATACGCAGCAGTCCTACCTCCGTTTGTTGACAGTTCTCAGCAACCCTCCACCACCCCTTCTCCACACTTTTTACTCTAAACCACTTACATATAGGGGGGGGGGGGGTACTCTGAGTTCGGGCCTAAATCTGAGCTCGAAGCCCTCCCCCCCGGCGGACAGCACGCCAAATACGCATTAAATTACTCTCTATAAATTATATGTAAGTGCGAACTCGTGAATTCATATATAGAAAGTACAACTGAAATGACATTCATTACAAGTTGATTAGTTAAAACATTTAAAAACGCACCTGCAGACAATTTTTCTAGTCATGTATTTCATTATTGAGGATTTACTGTGCAAAAATCTTGTCTCGTTCTCGTGAACCCAATCTCATGTCTCGTCTCGTGAGAAAAGTGTCTCGTCACACCCCTAGTAAAAGTGTTTTGAGGTCTTAATAAGTCTTTATAAATTGATCTTCCCCTGCTATCACAATATGAGTGAAAAGAAATAAAAGTTGTGGGTGTTTTACGCCACTATTGTGTGCAAAACTGTAGGTGAACGGCACATTTTTCCAATGAGCTTATGTTGCAAAAGACTGTTTATAATCGTTTGGCTCTGGCAGGGGATCTGGCTTTGCTGTTCTGCAAAGAATGAATCATTATCACCCACAATAAAAAAAAGTGCTTTTTTAATGTGTGTGTGCGTGCATGTGTGTTGGGCGGCTGCTCCTCTTCCGTGTTCCCCAGTGTGACAGCAATCCCAGCAGCACCGTCTCCCCTTCAGTGTAAACGCCCTAATTACTTCTGTAGCAAACGAGAGAAAGACAGAGAGGAAGTTAATGAGAGGTGGGGGGTGAAAGCCCTCCCTCTCTTCCTGCCTCCCTCTTCCCCCTTTATTTCCCTCTTTTTATCTTTCAATGCCTAAATCCCTCTGCCTTTCCATCTCTCCTTCCTTTTGGCTGTTTTCTCCTCGCTCGTGTTCGTACCTTCCTGTCTCTCACCCCCCAAATATCTTTTATTTTACCTTCCCCAATTTGCATATTTTACAGATTTTCACCGTGAGGGAATCCATCTGGAATAGCATGAATTCATATGCAGAGCATAATCAGTGTCTTATTCACAGAACCGCGTGTCTGTCGTGCATGAGAGGCGACACATTTGTATTGCTGATTGCATCTCTGCGGCACGTCTTGTAAATGTCGATGTCCCTGAAGATAGAGTCAAAGGGTGCAGACGTGATCTGAAGCGCCGAGGATAAATGATCCTGGGTGAGAAGGTCTATTCCTGCTCTTTCTTTTCCTTCTCTTTATCTAAACCATCAGCTTCCTTTTCTGTGAATTCCTCCTCTCACCCTCCTTTGTGTATATCGTCCTTAATGTTGCCTAATTGATGTTCAGCTATTCATTAAAGGGGCTGCTGGGTCTTCCCTGAAGTGACATTATAATCAAACGTCTCGCGTATCTACCCTCTTTCCATTTATCTCATTTCATGAAGGTCTTCATAATGCCGTAAAATATACATTGTAAATGGTTTTTTTGTAGACAGAATCAATTGATATTGGGAAGCGCTTCAGTTATTTGAGTGCAGCTTATTCAACTTTTAGCAACTGTTTTGCAGCTTTTGAAAGGTAGTGTATGTGAATATGTATGTTTACATATATGTACATTGTCATGTGAATGTAGCCGGTCCTACTCGACCCACTCTGAGCGGGATTCTAACCGTTGTCTCCAGCATGGGGTGAACGGGCTAACAAGGACGCTAAAGACCACAACCACTAGCAACAGTCGCTAGTATGCCTTTTGAGGCCAGGGGAGTGAGGTTTACATGCACAGCTCTTACTTGCCTACGTTACACTCACCTCCCTAAACCTCACTCCCACCAGGGTCACGGCACCAAATGTAACTGATCCAACTTGTCCCGCTCCGAATGGGATTCGAACCAGGGTCTCTGGCGTGGGAGGTGGGCGCTAACAAGAACGCTAAAGGCCGCAGCCACTAGCATCAGTCACTAGCACGCCTCTTGAGGACATGGGAGTGAGGTTTACACGCACAGCTCTTACTGGCCTACGTTACACTCACCCCCCTGAACCTCACTCCCATCCGGGTCACGGCACCAAATGTAACTGGTTCTACTCGACCCACTCAGAGCGGGATTCAAGCCATGGTCTCTGGCGTGGGAGGTGGGCGCTAACAAGAAAGCTAAAGACCACAGCTTCTAGTGTCAGTAGCTAGCACGCCTCTTGATGACAGTGGAGTGAGGTTTACACACACAGCTCTTAATGGCCTTTGTTACACTCACCTCCCTAAACCTCACTCCCATCCGGGTCACGGCACCAAATTTAACTGGTCCTACTCGACCCGCTCTGAGCGCGATTCGAATCAGGTTCTCTGGCGTGGGAGGTGGGTGCGCTAACAAGGACGCTAAAGACAGCAGCCTCTAGCGTCAGTCGCTAGTGCATCTCTTGAGGACATGGGAGTGAGGTTTACACACACACACACACACACCTCTTACTGGCCTACGTTACATGAACAATCAGTCTAGACTCATTTTGAATCAGACACAATGGAAGAATCACAGACTATTCTGGTGGAAAAGAGCTGAGAGAGTCGGTTGTGAACTCAGTAACGAGTCTGAATGAACGAGTGAATCTGTTGGAGATTGTTTTGTGAATTTTGTGATTGACTTGAGAAAGAACATGTTCATAAGACACCACAGCTATTTGTGCTCATGAAATTATATCTGATGAAACCGCATGCATTTTCCCAGCCATTGTCAACTTCAGCTACATAATGATTGACTCACATTTTTACGGTTGCAGTTATGTACTAGAACATTGAATTGATTATAAGATGTGTTATAAGTGTTTATGAATAATGATCCATATGATACACCATCTGCAGATCCCATGTATGGCTTGATTCTTCTCGCTAAAGCTTGTTAAAGCTGATTAGCCGGTGGCGCCTACACTGTGTTTATGCCTCAGGGTGTGTATTTGTGTGTGTGTGTGTGTGTGTAATTAGACAGGATCTAGCACTTGTGTTTTACACTTTGACTGAGAAGATGAAATGTAAATCTTGCATTGTGTTTACTGACTTAAGACTTAAAGATCATCTCAAAGAGTCCTTGCTCTCCGGCTCGTCTAGAAAGATCTCAGAAATAAGAGTTCTTGCTGAATGCTGAGAACCGAATGAACAGCATCTTGAGCTTGTTGTGATATGTAGTCTTTGAAAACACATGTGACTTGTCACATTTAGCCGTTTCCAGTATGTCTGGGATTCTGCTGCGTTGGGTGGTGGTCGCACTGACACAGACGTGAGAACACTGCTCTCTTTCTCTCCCTAACAAGATCACACAATGTCAGCGTGTCAGCGAAGGGTCAACAGTCTCCCCGGCTCTGGATTCCTCACGAACACTGGATGGGAAGCCTGTGAATGCAGCTCCTGTGTCCTGATGCGTTTTGACACGGCAGGTGTGTCGTGTGTTATGTGAAGGTTTGTTATGTATCTGAGCGTGTGCTTGTTTATATGTAAATACTGGATTCAATAAGAACAAAAGTGCTTTACAGCCTGTCAGGAAGCGTCGTAGAACCTTTTTAATCTCATCAAGGAACTTTTTATTCTCTCTGCTGCTTTAAATGGATAATTGACCCAAATAAAAGAGAGTTATGTCGTCATTTCCTCTTCATTCTGCATGGAACACAACAGATGTTTTGAAGGATGCTCAGTTTTTGTACATATAGTAAAGAACAGGCACAGATGTTGTAACGTCCAAAAGTGACAAGAGAGAATCATGTGATACTCATTATGGGCTGAGAGTCTTGCATCTCATTTGCGTTCACATATAATCAAATATGGCAAATCAGTGACGCCGAAGCCATTATTTGTTGCATGTCTTGACAATTTGAAAACATCGAGGCGCAAACAAGATTTTCAGAGAATAATAATAATAGTAATAATTGTTATTTACATATAGCACCTTTAAAGCTACACTGTGTAACTTTTTTTGTTTATTCTTAGCTAAAAACACTTAGTTCTTTCAAAAATATATGTGCTCATTAATGTATATCTATTTCTTTCAAGTAATAAAATATTCTCGTAAGTTTATAATATGCCATTGAAAATACATACGGGTAAGGGGTTCGAATGCGGGTCGCCATGTTGCCCCTCCATCTTGACAGTACATTAGCCAAAGAGGGACATACCCGTAAATTCAAGCTTCGCCTTTGGCGTTTTAACACTCGATGGCGTCGAATGTGGACGAGGTCGAACTGGAAGCCATATTAATCTTGGACTAAATCGGCCACCGTAGGAGTTAAAACGAAATCGGAATTGAGAGGAACAGAAACTAATTTTCACTGGATGGTCATATACCTTTAACCGCTAGATGGGGGAAAATATCACACAGTGTAGCTTTAAAGGTAACTTCTCTATGCAATTTACACAAGGAGAATATATATACACAAAAAAATTTGAAGGAAGCGAACATATCAAATAGCAACAAACGTACATCAAAAAAGAAGAAATTATGCTACACTTTAAAATAGCCTATAGAGTAGTATCGCACCCTTCATATCACAGAAGAGTCTTTAGTTTATTCATATTTATAGAAGACAGATACACTGCACCGATTCTTTCTGAAAACAGCCGAGCTCGTGGAGGCGTGCAGTGGGCGGAGCTAAAGAGACAAACACACACAAACACACACACACACACACACACACACACACACACACACACACACACACACACACACACTCAATACATCATGGCATTATCCCTGGATAACTTTGATTCTTTATACGTTGGTGTTGTTCACATTATATACACTTACACACATTTGATCAGTTTCACTCACCGCCTGCGGTTTCCACTCATGACCGGGAACAAACACACACACTCACAGAACTCCGGAAACACAAACTGCATCCACTGTTCCCTTAACGCTGGGATCTTTCCCTCACACCAGAAACACACTTCTTTAGTCACATTGATGATTTCAGAGTCTAAAAAACAAAATGGCCGCCGACGGCTCCCATAACCCGAACGAAGCTTGTTGATGGATGCGCTCTTGCGCTCGCTCTGGTTGATGTGTGTGTGTGTGTGTGTGTGTGTGTGTGTGTGTGTGTGTGTGTGTGTGTGCTCATCCGGGAGAAGTGCCCATATAAGCAATTCCACCCTTTACGACATCATACAGGGCCACTTGTTTGAATCCTGAAGGAGTGTATTTGGCACATAAATACTCTTGTCATACGTCCAATATTAATAATAAATATATACTTTTACAGTATTTATTAATTTGATTAATTTCTACATAACAGTTCAAGTTGTAGAAATAACCATTGGTTAATGTATTAACAAAAATAATTTACGATGAACAATAGTATATTTGGTCACACATTAGTTTAGGGTCCAATTCTCACTATAAACTATGACTCTTGCCACAATAAACCTTATTAATAGTTAGTAAGGTCGTTGTTAAGTTTAGGTATTGAGTAGGATTATGGAATGTTGAATATAATCATGCAGAATAAGGCATTAATATATGCTTAATAAGTACTAATAACCAGCCAATATCCTAGTAATATGCATGATTATAATCAACTAGTTATTAGTGAGGATTGGACCCTAAAATAAAGTGTTACCGTATATTTATACATGTAAACACATGAACTTTGATAACCGCTGTGTTGTTGTGGCTCATTGAAGGCTCATGAAACCCTAACTAAGTTAACCAATTAAACTTTCTGAAAAATGTTACCAACATTAGAGCAGCTTGACAATCCTACAAAATGTTTTTTTGTACATTATAAGTTTGTCAGACTTTTTGTCTCATGACATGAGGTTGGCCATTTTTAATTTTGGATGAACTCTTTAAGGTCTTGTTTAATTTACATTGCAAAACACGAGAAGATCCTGACAGGCTGCTGATGTGAAGGTGCTGCAGATCCTCTGAAGAGCCTTTATCTGTGTGAGTGTGGGGGTTGGAGCGTTTTCTAATCCGTCAGGCCGGCTGGGCTCTGTGTGTCGACCCGGGATGAGAAGAGGGGAGGGGTAACAGAGGAACAGAGAGAGAGAGAGAGAGAGAGAGAGAGAGGGCTGAGGTTTGGGGGAGGAGGACAGACGGGAGGAAATGTGTGCGAGAGAGAGATAGAGACAGCAGAGCTTTGCACACTTCTCTTTGAGAGGAAGCTCAGACGGCTGACTTCAGCTCTCTGTCCGCTGGCCCGGCCCGGCCCGTCCCGTCTGGACTCTGTGGTTGGATGAGCTCAGGGCACGTGCGCCGGCTCTGCTGCTGACTCCGCTGTGCCAGACAGACAGAAATCCACTCCAGAGCGCAGGAGCGCTGTGTCTTTCAGAGGGTCGGACTGGATTGGGACGAGCGTTTCACACCTGCGCTGATCCAGGGGTGAGTGGCTGATGATGGGACACTTGGACACACTGGGCAAAGCTGCAGTCCATTCAAGTGTGGGATTTCCTTTGAAACTATTTTCACTCAGAAACTGCTTGTGGTTTTCACAACTAATGACAAGAAATCTTGACGTAGAAAGACTTGATTTAACCCATAAATATTAGTTTTGTTGGTATGCATTTAGTTTGATTCATTGATGTTTATGTTTTAGGAGAGCAGTGTTTTTGGATGTGGGCAAGTTTTCTCTCTTATGTTTATGGATGAATTGCATCATCGGAGGAAAATGTTGTTGTTAAGATGATGCTCCTTCATAACATACACTGTAAAAGGTGATTTTTCAAATTCTACTTTAGGATTTTGATGCTTAACTCAATGTGTTACTTAGTAATTGTGTCATTTCTGAGTGAAAATTGTTTTGACAATGTCCTTAGTTTTCGTTCAGGTATCAACTTAATAACCTAAAATTGGGACGCACACAATAAGTATACTGATCACGAATAAGTATACTGATCACGGAGTTGATATTGAGTTCAGTTGTGGTTGTTGATTTGGACATCTGAGCACAGTTTGAGGCACTACTGAGATCTCTTTTGAAGCTCACACAGATTCCTGGGGTCGTTTTTCACTGGAAAACAGTCCGAGAAGTGGGATTATCTCGATCTGCTCCCTGTTTAACCTCATGGCTGTGTTGGAGAAACAGTTGAGATCTCATTTGTGATCACTCAGTGTTTCTGATGCCGTTAGACCAGTAGGTGTTTAGTGATGAAGGAATGCAGGGCTTTTGCTCATCTGTCTTTGAGCCGTGTTTCCTGTCAGAAGAGTGCGATGGCAACAGTTAGTGTAAACGGCAGCGATCAGTGTGGGTTTGTCCCGCTGCGCCCGATCCGCAGAGATGGGTTGGCAGTGATTCTGCCAGGCTGGCAGAGCCGTGATCAATGCCAGCGGGGCGAGCGGGTGTGGTGGGCATCAGATGCGCTTCAGTATGTTTTGATGCTGTTTTCCACAGACCTATTGTTTTCATCTCATATTGTGCTGGTGCGCTGCGAAGATTCAGTGCTTTGGTGATTTAAGCTGCCACTTTGTGGACATTGGATCCTGTTAAAGAGTGTGTGTGTGTGCGTGTGTGTGTGTGTGTGTGTGTGTGTGTGTGTGTGTGTGTGTGTGTGTGTGTGTGAGAGAGAGTTTGGGGGATGGTGGTGAGAAAGAATTCTTGTTTATTGGTTTGGTTTATTATTTGATATTGCAAAGGTTTAAATGTTACACTTCAAATTCAGCTCATACTTCAGTTCGTAAAAATAAATAAACGTATGAGTAGCAGGCATACAATAGACTCTCATTTTAAATGCATTTCTTTATTTGTTGACGAAATGATTTTCCGTAGTGATTGCCATCACAGATGCTGTCAGTGGAGCTGAACTGGTTTTGAACCCAGAACACTCTTTAACATTGAGCTTTTGTTGAGTTTTCTGTATCATTATTAACAGATCCCGGCTCTTTCTGTCTTCTGGCTCTTACGGTGGAGATTTGTCACGCTGATACCGTCTCTGAGACTGGATGTGATTGGACTGAAGGCAGGCCTGGTGATGGTTCATGCCTAAACGCTGCCTAATCGCGGCCCCTCCCACTGGTTCCCAGGGGTCCGGGCTCTCTGAGATGAGGGGCAGGGGCTGTTTAAAGTGATAGGGCTCTCAGAGACGGCAGCCGTTGGGAGGTGAGATCCCTGTCGGAAATATATGTGCACCTGCGGTGGTTTGTGTGTGTGTCACATCTTTGAAAAGGAGCTTGTTCTTATTGTGGATTAAACAAAGCTTTTGGGATTTCCTCGGAGGTGTAAACGTACAATAATAATTTGTATTTGAAGAGAGTATCTTCGTACTAGACTTTTAGTATTTTCTGTGTGGAGCCGTTTAAAGTTAAATTCATAAATGTAATAAAAGAAAATGCTAGTAAATTTCACAATTAACTCTTTCCCTGCCATTGACGAGATTTCCGTCATCTGTGACTCTGCGCTTTCCTAGCATAGACAAGTTTTTCTTTCAATCCGTGTTTTCATTGCTATATGGTAGGGTCACTTGGTCACTCAGAGAACACGTCTCCTCTGCTCTAGAGTCCAGTGGCGGCGCACTTTACCCCACCGCATCCCACACTTTGCATTGCACTTGGTGATGTAAGGCTTGGATGAGCTGCTCGGCCATGGAAACCCATTCCATGAAGCTCTACACACTGATCTTGAGCTCATCTGAAGGACACAGGAGTTTGGAGGTCTGGAGCTCTTGACTCTGCAGAAAGTTGCCGACTTCTGTGACCCTCAGCATGCGCTGACCCCGCTCTGTGACCCTCAGCATGCGCTGACCCCGCTCTGTGACCCTCAGCATGCGCTGACCCCGCTCTGTGACCCTCAGCATGCACTGACCCCGCTCTGTGACCCTCAGCATGCACTGACCCCGCTCTGTGACCCTCAGCATGCACTGACCCCGCTCTGTGATTTCACTTCGTGGCTGAGTTGCTGTTGTTCCCAATCGCTTCCACTTTGTTATAACACCACTAACAGTTGAGCGTGGAATATTTAGTATAATATTTGGACTTATTGCACAGGTGTCAGCCGATCCCGCTTGAGTTTTCTGAGCTCCTGAAAGCGGCCCATTCTCTCACTGATGTGTGTAGAAGCGAACACACACACACACACACACGCTCCTGAGAGCGGCCCATTCTCTCACTGATGTGTGTAGAAGCGTCTGCAGGCCTAGAGCTTGATTTATACACCTGTGGCCATGAAGGGATTGAACACCTGAACTCAGTGATTTGGAGGGGCGTCCCAATACTTTTGGCAATATAGTGTAGTTTCAAACCGGTTTCTATAATCTAGAATATACTACATGACTTTTAACCCCTTAAACGCATAGCTCGGGTCTTTAGCGACCCGAAACGTCATCCTCATTCACTACCCTCCTCCTCATAAATTTTTTGAAACGTTAGACATCAACCTTAGTATTCCTCAATCAATCCATTTTAAACAATATAACAAGAAAAAAATAATAAAATTATAAATGAATGCCTGTTTTTCCACTAGTTTTTTGTCAAAATTGTATAGGGTCGCTAACAACCCGAGGTGTGTAAGATTTTACTTTTTTTTTTCTGCACAATAATAAATGAATCTATAATGACAAAATAAGTGCAATTCACCTTTATTCCACAAGGTGGCAATAATGTCTGATTCACAATGATGAAGTGACGTTTCACTCATAGTACCTCAGACAGAAAACTACACAATAATAATTATAATCTGCAAATCTTGAAATGGCTCAGTGATTTACTGCAGAGCAAGTACTGAACACAATCAAATAGTAGTGTCACTGTCACTTGATGATGGATCTGGTGAAGGAAGCTGTCAGTGATCAAAATATTTATTTTGAAGACGTTGAAAATGAGTTTTGAGAATATGCGTGAGATGGCGAATATGAGCCAGATGCTGAATGTACTGAAATGAGCTCTGACGAGGACAGTGAAGATGGTATAAAACATCTGCTCAAACTGATCCCTTACAAGCTCCAAAAGATAATGTTTTATTGTATTCTTCTGTAATTGTTACTCTAATATATATACATATAATATATTATCACAACAGGTATAGATCTATCCATGTTAGATATAGATCCGGGTCACTAAAGACCCGAATATGTAAGAATGTGGCGAAACAGTCATGCATTTAAGGGTTAAAATTTAAACCCTGGGCATTTTATTCTTAAACTAGGCATCAAACACTAATTGACTGAGAATCACACACTACCAGACTCTAAAATCGTTCCGAAAACAACAAACTCGAGCAAAAACGTGCAACTAGGAGACGCGTTGCAAACAATATGTGCTCTAAAATCAGCTCAAACTATCAGACATGTTTACTATCCTCCAACTGGATGAAATCATAGTCTGAAGCTAAAATATTTGGCCATCATACACTACAAGATTTTCTGTGAAATCCATCTACTCCGACAGCATACAACCTGCAGATCGCCTCAGACTTTTGGCACCTTACAAATCGGAGCAAAAGCCATGTCATTTATTCCAGCCTTAAACTGAAATAGGATAGAGGACATCCAAAAGATTGCAGCTGTGTCAGAAATACCCTGTGTTCTCCAACCACTGGGAGTAGGAGGTTATTGTCCTGTGACATTAGTCATTCTGGTAGGAAAGAAGTGCAGTTCAACATCTATCGGTCAATTACCGTCCTCTGAAGGATGGCGAGAGTGCTGGGAGTTGTGTAGCTGCTCAAAGGCCCATGTGTCACCAGGACAAGATGGAGTGGCACCTGTAAATGAGAGTCAGCGGGCTCTTCTCTCCAGAGTTTCTCATTCCAACTGGAATGAGAAATTATCCCTCAGCACAGAAATCTGGGTCAGTCTGTGACTGGAATGCACATAAATACACGTCTGGTGTGCGGTGAAAACATAATGGAGATGGAGAGGCAAGACTGAGAGGACATTTGCAATAGCGAGTGATGGACAGTCGACAGGAGTCACAGTAATGATGATGATGATGATGATAGAGGAAAAGAAAGAGGCGATCGAGGCATTCTTGGGTTGGATATATCCTAGGGGTGCAGTGGTAAAATGTTAGCCCCATTTCTAGACTAGCGTGCAATCTGCGCCCGCAGGAACTCAGAAAAGGAATGGGCTAATATAATGATGCTTTCTGCAGACTCCCCCACACAATTAGCACTGAAAATACAATGAAAGATTCAATTTGGGCCTTTCATCCCTTGTGGAAAAGTGCTGTTAATTGCATTGAATGTGCTCTAGTACTGTAGTGTATCTTAAGTATATTTTCAAAAAGCCATACGTGTAGATGATATAATATTAGTGAAATAAAAGCCCACTTAAGTGCACTTTCATAACTGTTTCTGGTAACACTTTATTTTACAGTGTCCTTGTTACATGGATTTACCGTAGTAATAACTATAAATGATGCGTTATTACATGCAACTGACCCTAAACCAAACCCTAATCCTATAGTAAGTACATGTAGTTACTTAATATCACTCAGTACTAAAATACATAATTACACTGTAACACCGACACCTTAAAATAAAGGGTAAGCTTGTTTCTTAACACACTTAAGTGCACTATAATACATTTCCATTTAACTGCAATTGACATGCAATGAAGTGTCCAGAAATATTACATTCAGTTCACACTTAAGTACATTCTTCTAAAGTATATTATTTCCATGATAAGTGCTCTTTTTTATGCTAAAATGTACTTCTTTTTCATTGGCCGATTCTAATACACTTGCAGAATGTCTTTTTACCTCATTTATACAAGCATTCTTTGATCACATGTCATGTGATTAATGTATAAAAATTATATGTTGTGTCACTCTCTAATGCATCATGTTTTGGGGTTATGAATGTCATTTCATGAATCAATAATATTCAGTTGGGCCTCACCAGTTTATCCTGTTGTCACAAGCTGCAGGTTCATATGTGAAGTCAGAATCAGCTCAGTTCGACAGAGATAAATGGGCTGGAGTGTGTGTGTGTGTGTGTGTCCATCAGCAGCTAATGGCCAGTTCTTATGGTCTGATGTGGAAGGGATGTGCACCTGATCCTCACCGCACACACCGGGGCTCATTGACCTTTGACTTTTATCTTCAAGTGCTTTGAACTAGAGCATCATTTAAAGCTCTTGCTGTGAGGCTGGGCATTAGTCACACCTTCTCTTTGTTCCTCTCAGCATCTCTATTGATTACTAAATAAATGTTTCGATAGTAATGGCAGTGGTAGTTTTCTCTGGCCAGTGTGTCGTCCAGAGAAGGGTCAGTGTAAAGGTGCAGTCAGATTCTGTAATATTTTGCAGACAAAAAAGGTCCATTGTAATGAAGAACATCTCGCACCTTTACTGAACAATAGTAAACGTGACCACACTGATGACTTATAAATATACACGTATAAACACACATAATTGGTCAAGTGTCTGTGTTTCATGGCCAGTTATCTCATGGCCGTATGCCTGGGCGAGATCTATCAGGAAGAAAGAATCATGTGATTGTGAATACAGGAAAGGATGTGGAAACTGGTTCAGGATAAGTTGCAAGCCTGATTCGAACTCACACTTCCTGCACAAGCTCCATATATCAGAGCACATGCTTTAAATGACCGCTCTGTTCATGTTTTTCTGATCTGTAGAGATGGTCATGTTGGTTAGTGGCTAATAAATGTGTGTATATATATATGTGTGGTATTGATTGATATTGAACATATATTGTCCAGGAATGAATCACTTGAAGTTGATCTTTAAAATCCTGGGGTCGGTGGAGGCGCCGGCGCCGACGTGATCACTTGCATTTTTCCTGATAACAGTGAAATACTCCGTCATTTTTTGTAATAAATCATTCAAGTCTATTTTTATTCGCATTCACTCACAATAATAACAAACTTCTGTAAAATGAAGAAAACCAATGGGGTGCATTTCTGCCGTCTCAGTCTCTGTGAACTCAAACTCGTAGGAGGTCATCCAGCGCTCACTTGGAGTTGATCTTTAAAATCATTAATAATTTAATAACACTCTCAAAAGGAATTTCCACATTTCATACTGCACATTATAATGTTGTGATGACTAAATTCACTCGTAGCATTTGATTTTATTGTTTTATTTATTTCGATAAAATATTCGAAAATATGGCGAATGTTAATATCAGCCTTTAATATCATAACATTTAAGAGAATATTGGCTTATAAGTATCAGCTGATAGATATTTAGTGTTTTATTTTTAATTTATTTAGACAAAATAGCATATCATTTTAATATTAGCCATTTATCGGGGAACAATTTTTGGCTTAATTAATAATTTTAGTTGATTTTTTGTGTTTTATGTTAAATTTTTTTAAACAAAGTAGTAATTTTTTTATATCAGACATTTATTGTTTAACAATGAAAAAAATGGCCAGAATTGTAATTCTTAATATAGACTACATACTACATACTTAAGGAGAAAGGTTCACACCTTTTTCGGACCTCAGAAATGTAAAGAAACGTCCTGCACGTGCTCCTCCATATAATGGCAGTGAATGGCGGCCAGGCTAAAACATGACAAAAATGATACAAAAGTATCACGCAATGATACAGTGAGACGTGCAAAATATATATGAAAGGTCTTCAGGAGGCATATTATAAGGATTTGCCTGGTCGCGTGCAGGATGTTTTTTTAAATTTCTGCTATTGAGGTTCGAAAAAGATAGAAGGACATAGGGCATTGGAACAACAGCAGGGCGAGTAAAAGATGATTTTATTTTAATTTCAGGGTGAACTATCCCTTTAACAATGTTAGTGCGTCCCATTCGCACACTTCTGCACTATTCTGTGACGTTCTTACGTATAAATAGTGCGAGTGTGTTTTCACACTGAAAACTCCAACAGGAAAAAGTGCACGTTAAATACCCGGATAATGCAATATTCAATAGTTTAATACTAAATGAACAGGGAAAAATGAAGTGTGGAATGTGGTCTCTCATCTTTTAGTTACGTAGCGCTGGGGAAGGGGCTATCAGACTCCGGTGTTGAATAATGACAAAATAACCTTATAAAATTCATACACTACATGTCTGAGTACATAGTGTATAGTGCGTCGTTTGGGACACAACTTGTGAATACTGGTTCTCAGCACTGGCCTTAACTGCTGTGTACTAACTTTAAATACCTACACGTCTATGCATTTACTGTGGATCTACATGTCCTTCTGGAATGTTCCCACATTTATAGCTAAGGTGTTGAGTTGGGTTAGGGTTAGGGGTTACATTTTGGGGTTACAAATGCAAATCAAATGCAAGTACATGTACTCCGTCCTCGCTGATCTGTGATGAGCTGCGGTCTCCTGTAACAGAAGCCGTGTGGGCAGGAGAATAGCCCTGCATTGTGTGTG
This sequence comes from Gobio occitaniae, assembly GCA_033150135.1. Classification (NCBI taxonomy): domain Eukaryota; kingdom Metazoa; phylum Chordata; class Actinopteri; order Cypriniformes; family Gobionidae; genus Gobio; species Gobio occitaniae. The sequence goes on from JARQWZ010005766.1 coordinate 15,164, forward strand.
TGTGTTGCACGGCTCTCGCTCTGTGTGTGAGCAGACAATGCATGCGTCAGGTCAGCTGCCTGCGCTCTGCTACAGTACTGCATTGTCTGCATGATCCTGGAGACAGTAGCGCTCTCAGCTCAGGCTGGTGACTCAGGGCATCTGGACACTGTCTGTCTGTCTGTCTGTCTGTCTGTCTGCTGATCACACCTCTGCTCGTATGCCGACCCGTCCATCTCGCAGTCTTGCGGCGACTTTGCCTTATCTTTAAGGTAAATGATGGCCGTTGTGAATGGCAGGTTAGCCGTGTTGATCGCGATCCAGCTGTTTGAGGGCTGTGTTTTCCCAGAGCCCCCCTCCTGGTGTTGTGCGGAGGTTTTTCTCCTCCTCTCCGGGCGGCTGGGAAAGACTCGGGGAGGGAAAGGCCTCACTTTTCTTTAGTGGTGTCAGTCAGCAGGGCCGCGGCCTCCACGCTCAATCAATATGGCTTTTGTTAGAAGAGAAAAAAGCTTCTTTAGATGCTGGGATCTTGGAGTGATGCAGGATAGCAAGGGAATGCGCATCCCGACACAGGGCTTCCACATTCCCAAACTGCACCAGTGGGGCACATTTCCCAGCAGCCACAGCGTCACGTCTTTCATTTATCTATGGAAGCTTGTTTCCAACACAGAATAAAAAATAATAATTGCAAGTCAGGTCAATCAAGTGAGATAGAAAGTCGTGTCCTGCCACACAAAACCGTTTTTACTTGTATATTTTGAAATATGTTTGGTCCATCTGTGTTTGTGTTGTGTCGTGAATGTGAAAACGAACTGCTACCTCTTGAAAAGAAATGAAGCATGGGAAAAGAAAAAATGGTCAGTCTGACATGGTGTTGCCTGAGCTCATTACTATTCATGAGCTTGCCTAGTTAAGACCACGCCCACATCTAGCTCAGAGTTTTCATATACAGCAAGGATGGCTGAACGTCATATATATATATATGTATATGGCAATATACCTCGAAGAAGCCATTTCTGCAGCGATTTCCAGACGATAGTAAACAAAGGTCCTCTACTTGTTGTTTACTCGCTGGGTAAAGGATGCTGATAGCCAGGCTCTCATTGGCTAGCTGTTTGCCAATCAGAGTCAAGCAGCTTAGCTCGTTGAATATTAATGAGAACTGAGCTGAGTCTTCCTGTAGCCTTTCTATATCATGCTAGAATGGCTTGAAACAACACAACCAAGGCATTTTTTACACAAAATTTTTTACAGAGTCCATGGTAGAACTTCAGACATTAAGACATTACCACAAAAGTAATGAAATACGTGTGGCAGGGCTCCTTTAAAATGTTTTATTCTGTGGTGGAAACAAGCTCCCATATTTACCAGTTATCACCTTTAAAGGGATAGTTCACCCAAAAATGAAAATTAGCCCATAATTTACTCACCCTCAAGTCATCTGAGGTGTGTATGACATTCTTCTTTCAGACGAATATAATCTGAGTTATATTACAAAAATCCAAACTAATCCAAGCATTACAACTGGATTAATAGTTGCTCTGTTTTTGAAGTTTTGCTCTCGCTTTTGAAGATGTTACTGTTGATCCTCTGTCCATCATCGTCTAAAGCCCGCCCTGATGATTTGATTGGTCCGAACTGCTCTGATTCCAACATAGTTGCTCTGTTTTTGAAGTCCTCTGTTTTTGAGTTCAACCCAAGCGCTCTTTGGTGACGTGATGAGGATGTTACTGTTGATCGTCTGTCCATCATCGTCTAAAGCCCGCCCTGATGATTTGATTGGTCCAAACTGCTCTGATTCCAACATAGTTGCTCCACAACGGGTCAGGTCCAGACCAAACTTCCCCACCTCAAATGTTGTGTAAGTTCGGCTGCAATCCAGGCTACCTGTTTTATAGTTATAATGCCTGATTGTGGGTTTCATGTCAATAATCCCAGCTGAGCACTTGCTATCATTGGTGAAACTCCCCCAGCTAAAGCCAGCCTAGGCTGATTGGTTGGTCTTAGCTGGTTTAAGCTGGTCTTCCAAGTCTGGTCAAGCTGGTGAAAGAAAAGTGTCCAAAACTCGTCTAAAACCAGCCTAGGCTGGTTTATCTGTCTCATAGACTCTCCTGTTTTGATCTAACTGTCCATTTATCCATCCATCTACCAGAAGAAAGACTCGACTGACCGTGACACTCACAAACGGGACCCATTTTCATTTCTCATTCTTTTGATTTCCAGTGTTTATTTGCTCTTGGTGTGATGGAGGGGTGAGAGAAGTGTGCCAGCGGAGCTCTGCTCGTGTCGTTGTGGTGGCATTACAGATCGGAAAGGTCTCCATTAGTTTATGAAATAGCATGCGTCCCGGACAGCCTGTAATTACGCGTGTGTTTCAGGGGCCAGACTGCCGTCAGCAATATCTGCAGGAGGAAAATCACTCCAAGTGTGTCAGTGGAATTGTATTTTAATAAGTATTTATGAAGTTTGGCGTAAAAATGCCATAAATCTCCGCTGATTTATTAAACATCTGCTGCAGCTGACTTGCGCAGTACATTAAAAGTAATGTTTTTAGGTCTGAAGGTTTGTTTTAGACTAGGACATGCTTCCTAATTCTCTTCTGTTGAACAGTTCACTGATGTTCAAGAGTTTACCATTCCATATTCTGATGGACTAGCTTCATCCAGACCAGTACTAACCAGCATAAATCTGCCACTGCAAAAATGTGTTGTCAGATAACCAGTGTTTTGTGATATAAGTCCCGCACACTACTCAAGTTTGCATCATCACAGAAACATTTCGGCCAACTGATCTTCTTCTGGCTTATCTTTTGGGGAACTTTGTTGATGATTTCCTATCCACACACAGTTCTCATGTTAATCTTGAGTATCTATAGAGTAGTGTTGATCCTTCATATCTCAGAAGAGTCTTTAGTTTATCAGATTTATAAAAGACGGATACACTGCACCGATTCTTTCTGAAAACAGCCGAGCTCGTGGAGGCGTGCAGTGGGCGGAGCTAAAGAATCACAAACACACACACACACACACACACACACACATATGTTTGTTTTTGTGAAATGTGAGGACATTCCATAGGCGTAATGGTTTTTATACCGTACAAACCGTATTTTCTATCCCCTTACACTGCCCCTGCCCCTAAACCTACCATCACACACACACACACACACACACACACACACACTGCCCCTGCCCCTGCCCCTGCCCCTAAACCTACCCCTCACAGGAGACTGTGCAGTTTACTTTCTGTGAAAAAAACCTCATTCTGTGTGATTTATAAGCATTTTGAAAAGTAAGGACATGGGGAACGTCCTCATATTTCACCCTCTTTTTGTAATACCTGTGTCATTATACACATTTGTGTCCTGATATTTCACAAAAACATGCCCACACACACACACACACACAATAGATCATGGCATTATAACTGGATAACTTTGATTCTCCATATGTTGGTGTTGTTCACATTATATGCACTTACGCATCGATTGCCAACAAAACACACACATTTAATCAGTTTCACTCACCACCTGCGGTTTCACTCATGACCGGGAACAAACACACACACTCACAGAACTCCAGAAACACAAACTGCATCCACTGTTTAACGCTGGGTTATTTGTGAAGCTGGACAAGATGATCTTTCCCTCACACCAGAAACACACTTGTCTAGTCACATTGTTGATTTCGTGGTCTAAAAAACAAAATGGCCGCTGACGGCTCCCGTAACCCAAACGAAGCGCGTTGATGAACGCGCTCTTGCTCTCGCTCTGGTTGGTGTGTGTGTGTGTGTGTGCTCATCTGGGAGAAGTGCCCATATAAGGATTTCCGCCCTTTATGACATCATACCGGGCCATACTTGAAAAAAACTTTCCGAAACTTGTTTGAATCCTGAAGGAGTGTATTTGGCACAGAAATACTCCAACTCGTTTCTTGAAATGTTGGCCATGTTTAGCGTGAGAATCAACTCTTTAACAGTGGAAATAAGGCAGAATGCATGAAACAGCATTACCTTTAAGATAGTTATTACAGTGCTGAATGAAAATATTTTTTTTAGCAAAAAAGAATTGATGTGTGTGGATGTTTCCGGGCCGTGTGGAGCTCAGCGCGCCAGCGGAGCGGTGAACTTTCTCTGTGCCCTGCTGTGCCAGGACGGTGGGCTGACTCTGAGCAATGTGATGCCAGCTTTTCAAACACAGAATACATGATTCATCACAATCCCTTTGTTTCTCTCTCTCTCTCTCTGTAGGTGACATCACACAGAAAGGCTATGAGAAGAAAAGAGGGAAATTATTGGCGCCCTACATACCCCAGATTCAAGGTAAACAGCTCCCTCTTATCAACTCTACTGTACAGCTACTGTTTAACGAATAGTTCCGCTCAGGGCGCATGTCTAGGTTATAAAATCCTCGCCTCTTCGACCTTCGTGAGAGCTGTGAATCTTACTGCGGTCTGGAATGATCTGAAATACACGGACGGTTTCAGCACTGTCAAGGATACTCTGAGCTAATGGAAACAGTGTGTGTGTGTGTGTCTCACTGGGGAAGAGGAGTTATCCACACTGTAAAACTAAAAACTAAGTGCAGGGTTCAAACTGCCTCAAACTCTCAATTATGCGGTGTGTGTCTTTGTTGTTTGGTTTAGGGCGGCTAGCAACTGCCCATAGATACAGGCATGATATCTCTTTCCATGTGCTGAATACAGACGTGACCATTATTTATGTATCCTAGCTCTTTCACCTCTAAAATGTAAGAAATACTTCCTTTTGGAGGCTTACGTTTACGTTGAGCATGTAAGATCTGCTGCATAAATACATACATAAATCCCATAGCAGATCTGGACAGGTGGAGCTGGGGAGGCGGAGGGGTTCAGAGGAAAATCGCACTTTTCCCGACTATAAAACAGTATGTGACAAAAAAAGAGTAGGCAAAAAGTACCCAGGATGACCTACTACTTCAGGCGAGATTCTGAAGTGTGCATACGAGGGACACTTTACTATCCCATGAGGCCGCGGGAGAGTATTTTGTGAATGGCAGTGAAGCAACGCACCTGACGCTACAGGTAACATGATAATGACAACATGGCGGATGTAGTACGTCCAGATTGCATTCATACTACACACATATAGAACATACTTTTTTTAGCGGTCATGAGGTAATTACTTATTCAAAATAAGTACCTACTCATGAGAGTATGTGATTTCAGACTATTCAAATGTTGAGCAAGCAATCTCATTGGCTGCAGGATGAGCAGAGCCACTCAGCTTGTGTCATGCGGTAATGATGTGCTTGCATGTAAAGGACTGAACTAGATATTTATGTCATTCCAAACTCAAATGATTTTCTTTTTTCTGTGTAACCCAAAAAGTTAGCAGGATGTTCACACTGCTTGTTTCCATAACATGAAAGTGAATTGGGACCGGAGCTGTTGAGATCCAAAAATCACCATAAAAGTATAATTAAAATTGTCCTTGGGACTTCTATGCTGTTTTCCAAGTATTCTGCAGTCATAAAATAGCTCAGTGTGAGGAACAGAAATTATTATTGTTTGAAAAGCTTCCTATCCGACATTGCTCTAAAATCTCTAAAATGTTATTATTAACATTATTCAGTGTCCTGGCTTGATGTATCTTGACATGTTTGAATGAAAAGGAAAAAAAAAATTATTTGAGTGTGAATTAATCAGGATTCTACTGGAAAAACATTGCACACAATTGTATCTTGTAGGAAACCGTGTTACTTTAATGTTACTTATATACTTATAACTATAACTATATACTTATAGTGTAAGTTTTTGACAAGAAAACATTTTTTGGATATGTTTTTCATATATATTTAGGCCTATATTTTATTTTATTTTAGCTTTATTTCAATGACCAAGACGATGTTTAATAGTTTTAGTTGTACAGTAGTTAACAGTACCGGCACTGGTAAAGCCGGAGGAGCTCATCATGAGTGAGGTTACAGGTTATCTCCCCCAGTCCAGATCAATGGCATCTGTTTTGGTGATTTTGTTCACACGCCACGGTCAATAATTTGACTGCTCATGTCTCTCTGACCAACCCCCTCACTGCAAGCTCAATCTGTATTCCTCGTGTATGTTTAATTTTAGAATGGCCCTGCGTTTGTATTTTATGACCGTTGCGGTGTCTTGTGGAAAAGTGAACGTCTGTCTGGGCCCCCACTCTGTATTTTTGGTTTGGCTTTGAAACGGAGAATCAGGGCTTGATTTTAAATCAGCAGAGATGGCTCTCCATTGTGGGCTTTGTCTTTGTCATTTTCTAAGCAGGCTAACAGACCACCACACTTCCTCCCATGATCCTTTCTGTGCTCTGCGGGCCCTGAAACCCTTGTGAAAAAGAAGAGTACAGAAATAAAAACTTTAAAAGAATATGCTTAAGTGTGACCTGAATGTAATGTTTTTAGACACTTACTGTGCGTTCACACCAGACGCGACTTTCGCGAATAAATCGCGCTATTCGCACGCAGTTGGATGCTTGAACTTTTCAACACTTGAATTTTGAGTTTACTCACTTCATTTGCGTGTGACATTCACTTCACAACAGACGCGAAATCGTGTCATGGAAAGGGCTTCTGCTTCTGCTCCAGTCTCGTGAAATGGCTGAGTTGGATTGTTTTAAAATACGGCGAATTGAGTAAAGAACGCTTTTTACAACTTACCAGACTGTCCGACCTCCTCACTCACTTTCTTCCAAGCAAGATCCTTTTTATCCCTGTTTCTATAAAGTATGAAGATGTATCGTACAGCTCCGGGTATCCACATATGATTTTGTCCTCGTTGTTGTCACTACTAGAGCAAGCTCCTGATTGGTTAACGCGGCGTGAATATCCGCCAAAGTTCAGATTTTTCAACTTGCGTGATTAGTGCGCTGAATGTCTATTTGTGTCTTTGCATTGACTTAACATGTAAATCACTCGCGCTTACCGCTTCATTCTCGTCTGGTGGGAATGCATCATAAGGCCGTGTGTCCACCAAAGTGTTTTTTCACGCAACTGGCTGACGTATTCAATTGTTTTCAATGGGAGCGGCACATTTTTAGAACGCCATGAGTGTTACGAGGCTGCTGAGCGTTAGACGTTTTTTACCGGTCGCCGAGAGTTGAAGAATGTTCGACTTTGAGCAAAACACAGCGCTCATCACTGTCACTTTTCACCCAGCCGTCCAATCACAGTGAAGGAGGGGCGGGACAAACACAACATCGACCAACCGCCACAAACGCTACACTGCCAAAACGCTCTCAAGCGCTCACAGCGAGGCGTTTTCAGCTGGCTAAAAATGCTTTGGTGGACACGTGGCCTTAATGCATGTTAATTGAAATTAAATAAAAATATACGTGCATAACTCCTGTCACAGATCGAGGCAGGTGGAGCTGGGGAGGTGGAGGGGTTCAGAGGAACTCTGATTGGCTCCTTCCGAAATCGCACACTTCCCTACTATATAGTAGTCGTAGAACAGTATGTGACAAAAATATATATATGATGAATATATTTTAATCACATTTATAACAATGTAGTTGCAATTTAGTACATTTAAAATATGTTAACTTTTAAATGTAATATCAAATAACAAACTACAGTTACAATTATAATAAAGTACTTAAGGTGACATCAAAGTAAGTTAACTGTTTCTGGTGCTCTTCATGTGTCGACCAATTTTTTACTTATTTCAATGAAATAACTGTACTATATTTTAGGTCAATAATATTTTTTATGTAATATTTTATATTTTTAGGTACTAAATTAAATTTACGCTGTATTTATAATCCATTTATTCACTTTTTTAGCATAGACATGAAAATTAATTAAGTCGTAAATCTTGAATGCTTTGGAGCTCAGACTGAAGTTTGATTTTTAAAGAAGATACGGGGCAGATTAATGCTGAAGTGAAAGATGTTTAAAAAAAAAGGTAGGAAATGTTGCGTTTATTGTCATGAAAATAATTTCAACTTGTATATGAAATATATATTTTCAAAAAAACATTTTACTCTGAAACTGCAAGAAAATCAAAGGCATACATTTAAACAAGTTGTGTTCCAAATCTGAGGTTGATATCTCAAGAAATGAGCTTTCAGTGATTTTGTTTGTGTGCAGGACCAAACGCTTCCACTAGATGAAATTCGTTCATTTTTGACCGTGAACAATACAAGCGTGACTATTTTTTTCAGGACCATTTAACCTTTTCTAATCATGTCCATGATTTTTTTTTGTGTTCACACAGCAAGTGCCAAAACCTTTACCAAGTTTCATACCATTCTGAAGTAAAAAACGTCAAAAATATTCAGTCAAAAATCACCAGAGGGTTAAAGCACGACAATAGATTTTTAAAACATAATGACATCACATAAGTACAAGTATAGTCTCTTTAGGTGCACTTAATTGCCCTATATATATTTATCAATATATTTTCTGCAAGAACAGCTTTAAAAAAAAAAAAAAAATTAATAATAATAAGATTTGAAGTACACTACAAGTGCACATTCAATGCAATTAAGTGCACTTCTTTTTCGCAAGGGATGTCAAAGAGGTTATAAAGATTTGGCCTTATGCATCATGCTCTCTGAATCAGTCTTTGATTCTGTGTGGTCATGTTCACAGCTGATGTTCCCGACCTCAATACAAAGAAGAAAACGGCACACAGGAAAGCTCTATAGTTCACCAATATTGTACTCAGCCACTAGAGCTGAACAAATCTATGTAGCTAAGCCATTTCTCTGTTTATGTAACCAATTAAAGCTCATTACGACCGAGACTCCTAATGAGGGCTCAGTCAGTATTGGCACATCTCCTAAAACTCCTCTAACTGTTACATTGTTGCGTCTTCTGAAAAATTCCATCCTGAGATCTGACCGGTAACAATCGTTTGGAAACAGGAACGTGATTGGTTGGTTATCAGCCAATTGCGGAGGGGCATTTACTCGCTTAGCAACTGGACGGAGGTACTTGTAGCATTTACGGCTGTGTTATCTTTGCACATAGTTGGGCTTTTGTGAAGCTGTTGAGATTACACACACTATCAGGACGTCGTATCAGTGGTGTGTGTGTGTGTGTGTGTGTTAGCTCCTATGAACCAGCAGTCCCTCACTTCTTTTGATGTTGCACACTGTGTCTTATTGTCCTCATACAACTTTAGCCGTGAGTAAGCTTTAGTTGAGCTAAGCAGGATTGGAGGGTTTGAGGTGGAGTGTTTCCCAGAACCAGAGGCATGTCCAGTCCAGCCCTCACAGGACCTGATTGAAACAGCAGCACTGTTATAATGCTGACACTGTGCAATTATTGGAAAGAGATAAAGCAGTCATGATGGACTTAATAACAGAGGAAACAAGAGATGTTTTAACGAGACAGACTTAAAGGAATAACAATCATGTTTGCAGTATAAAGTCTATGGGGAACATGGAGGGCTTATTTTTGGTTAAATATAACAAAAATGAGCACTCATATTAAATCTTCCATTCACAAATATGAGGTATTTGATCTGTAAATTTGTTGTTCTAGACAGATGCTTATAAACGTTTGGGGAAGGTCATGTTTTTCAATGTTTTTGAGTCTCTTCTGCTCACCAAGACTGCATTTATTTGACCAATAATACAGGAAAAAACTGTAAAAATAGTGATATATTATTACAATTCAAAATAATAATTTTCTATGTGAATATATAGTAAAGTGTAATGTATTCCTGTGATCAAAGCTCAATTTTCAGCATCTTTACTCCAGTCTTCAGTGTCTTTCAGAAATCATTCAATTCATAATTTTCCATATTTTTTTGTGGAAAACAAGATTCAGGATTCTTTGACGAATAGAAAGAACAGAATTAATGTGAAATGTAAAAGTCTACTGTCACTTTTGATCAATTTATTGCATCCTTGCTGAATAAAACCCATTTCTTTAACCCATAAATGCATGACTGTTTCGCCAATCATTCTTACATATTCGGGTCTTTAGCGACCCGGATCTAAATCTAACACGGATGGATCTGGATAATATAAAACTCTCCTGATATTACAGTAACAGTTACAGAAGAATAAAATAAAGCATATTTCGTTATCTGTTGGAGCTTGTAAGGCTTCAGTTTGAGATGTTTTATAGCATCATCCCTGTCGTCGTCAGAGCTCATTTCAGTACATCCAGCATCTGGCTCATATTAACCATCTCAAACATATTCTCAAAACTCATTTTCAACATCTTTTGATCACTTCTTCAGCAGATCCAGCATCAGGTGACAGTGACAGTAATATTTGACTGCGTTCAGTTCTTGCTCTGCAGCCGTTTCAAGTGTTGCTGATGATCCTTCCTCTTCTTTTGTTTTCTGCCTGCGGTGACTATGAGTGAAACGTCACTTCATCAGTGTGTATCAGACACTGCCACCTTGAGGAATAAAGGTGAACTGCACTTATTCAGTCATCAAAGATTCAATCGTTGTGCCGAAAAAATTTACTTACACTGTTACACACCTCGGGGCTTTAGAGACCCTATACAATTTTTACAAGAAATGAATGGAAAAACAGGCATTTTTTCTTGTTATATGGTTAATAATGAATTGATTGAGGAACAGTGTTGCCACAGTTACTTTGAAAAAGTAATCTGATTACTGATTACTCCTTTAAAACATAACTTAGTTACTTTACAGATTACTTGATTTTAAAAGTTAGATTACAAGTTACTTTATTAGTTACATTCAACAGTTGCCGACAACACCCCTGCCGCCTCAACATAGAAATGACAGCCGTTTTTGCCAACACTCACTTTATCGGAAGTGCATTTTTAACAGTAACGTTAACAATGTATCTCCTGACATTTTAAGTTGAAATTAAAAAATATTTCCTTTTTTTAATAAAAAATTTAATAAAAACAGTCTTTCTTGACTTCACTTAATATAAATACTCTCCCCGAGACGCAAGAAGAAAGCAAAAATATATATTTTTTACTTAGGAAAATGACTAAAATAGTAACTCACAGTGACTTGGATACATTTCCTTAATCTGATTACTGGTTTGGAAAAGTAACGCGTTAGATTACTCGTTACTGGAAAAAAGTAGTCAGATTAGAGTAACGTGTTACTGGCATCACTGTTGAGGAATACTAAGACGGTTGATGTCTAACTTTAAAAAATGAATGAGGAGGAGGGGAGTGAATGACGTCCCGGTTCGCTAAAGACCCAAGGTATGTGTTTAAGGATTTTAAAACAAACAGTAGTGTACTTTTACATTTACTTCGGTTCAGTGTCCTGCTCCATAGACCGCCATTGTAAGTGCATTACTGTAAAAAAAAAAATTAGGGGTGATTTTACAAACTGAAACAACAACACATTTTCTGTGCTAATCAACAGCAAGTCACAACATTTACAAAAGCAGGATTAACACATAATGTAGTTAATAATATTGTACTCATCCCAAAGCAGTCGTTCAGTGTGCGACGCCCGTGTTTATCCGTCTTTGTGTGTTTGGTGAAGTCTGTGACCTCCCCTGAGCTCAGTGTGGTAGTTTAGGGATATGAGTGAAGCCCTAATGAATGCTCCACCAGGTCGACGCAGCAGTAGCTGAAGGTCCTTTTCAATGCTTCCCAGGGTCAAGAGGTCAATATGAAGTGGTTGCTAGGCAAACGGTTTTGGGAGAAGGTAAACAGTCCAGTGTCGCTTGCGTTGACTTTACATGGAAAACGGCTCTGAGTTTAACACAAAGACAAAAGGTCACTAGTTGTGATAGATGTTTCCGCACGTCACAACGGTTCACAAAGAATAGTTTGGTTTTATGGATCCTATGACAAAAGCAGGACTATGTTTTTTAAATGCAATTTGTCTTTGGTGTCCTTCATCTCTCCCTGTGTTTGTTAGCATTCACTGGTGTGATAGAGGTCACTGACCTCAGATCAGCGCTGATGGGTGTTGCGTAAGAGCAGCGCGGCGTGACTCATCATTCTTAACCTTGCACAAGGTAGAGGCTTCTCCAGATTCAGGTTTAGATGAAGAGGTGAAGCATAATTCACCATCTCTTACTCTCACTGTGAGTGTATCCTCAGTCAGCTGTTATTATTGCTGTACATGTGCTATATTCGGATGTGTAGTTTTCCCCCAGGCTCATGCCGTCCCCGATGCATAGGACTTTCTTTCTTCAGATAAACACAAAGAAAGGGTATATAAATAAATGAAGTGTTTCGTTTCGTGTTCAGAAAACATTAATTCATCCACTGGGGTCGTATGGACCTCCATCATTCAGTGGATTTATATGGACTCATAGAGATGGATTGTTTTTCTAAAAATCTTTATGTTTATCTGAAGAAAGGAAGTAATTTACATGCGGGGAAGACGTGAGCGTGAGTGAATGATGGCCTCTGTTAGTGGGTGGGATATATTCGGCAGCAAGTGAACATTTTGTCCTCAGAGTTGATCTGTTAGAAGCAGGAAAAATGGGCAAGCGTAAGGATTTGAGCGAGTTTGACAAGGGCCAGATTGTGACGGCTAAACGACTGGATCAGAGCATCTCCAAAACTGCAGCTCTTGTGGGGTGTTCCCGGTCTGCAGTGGTCAGTCTCTATCAAAAGTGCTCCAAGGAAGGACCAGTGGAGAACCGGCCACAGGGTCATGGAGGACCAGTGGAGAACCGGTCACAGGGTCATGGAGGACCAGTGGAGAACCGGCCACAGGGTCATGGAGGACCAGTGGAGAACCGGCCACAGGGTCATGAAGGACCAGTGGAGAACCGGCCACAGGGTCATGAAGGACCAGTGGAGAACCGGCCACAGGGTCATGGAGGACCAGTGGAGAACCGGCCACAGGGTCATGGGCGGCCGAGGCTCATTGATGCACGGGTGGAGTGAAGGCTGGCCAGTGTGGTCCGATCAAACAGACGAGCTACTGGAGCTCAAACTGCTCAAGAACTTAATGCTGGTTCTGATAGAAAGGTGTCAAAATACACAGAGCATCTCAGTTTGTTTGCGTATGTTATATTAAACATCAGATATATTCTGATTGTCTGTGATTGTGTGGCATCAGGCACATTTTGTGGACACCATCTACATAATCAGGGGTGGTTCTAGGATTTGATGCTCAGTGACACTAGCCTGGCTCCGCCCTCCTACGTACTTCCGCTCAATTTTAATTTTCCTTCAGTTCTCCGTCTGGGATTGTGGTATATTCTCTAGTTTTCTCCGGTCAAATTTTAACCGGTCAAATCAGCGAACAGAGGGAGTGGCTGAGAACGATGACGTTGATGTTGTGCGCTAGTTTGAGATGACATACGTCACGACCAAACGTTAGCGATTGGTTATGGCAGATCCAGAGTGGCTCTGGGCAGATCCAATTGTTTTAAACTTCAACAGAGTTTCCGCCTTCAAGGAAGTAAACGCTTGTCAATGGAGAGTGGCCAGACTCTCTGTACAAATGAAATGTACGACAGTCTGTTGGACCAGGCTACAGTGACAGTGTGTATCGAGATAACATTTCCTCTTTAAATCAGCACCACTACTTTACTATATAGTAAGTCAAAAGTAGCCTACCGGTACTTAAATTGGTACCAAGTCAACACAAAAAGTCTGGTGTCACTTTATTTTACAGTACGTATACTTGTATGTACTTACCTAAGAAAGTACTGGGTGATATACAGGGGTTAAGGTTAGGTTTAGGGTTAGTACCTAGTTATTGCCCAGTTATTGTAGTTACTGTAATAAGCGCATGTACATTGGGAACAGGACTGTAAAATAAAGTGCTAACAAAAGGTTAATAAATGATGTAATGATTCCAGTCTTTCGGCAGTTAAAAGTACATGTGTAGGCAACTGTTTGACTAACAGATCATCATATCATTATTATTAACAGGTATTACTACTCAAAATATTCACTGGCCCCGCCTAAATACATTAATAAATAAAGTTAATGCTTTTGTTGTTTTTGACCTATGGTATCTTATGATACCAACATTTTAGATACCAGTGAAATTCCAGTTTATGATCACAGCAAAAACTAATACTAGCCTATTTAATATAGAGCTCAAACATGAAACATTCAATAATAAAATTAGAACAAATAATACAATTTCAAACAATAGCACAAATAAATGCCAGATAAAGTTCTAAAATGATATAAACAGCACTTTACAGTGCTTGTGAAAACTGAATAACTGTACGATGGAAATACCTATTACATTTTATTTTGTTGTTTGATTAACGTTATTGAAACAGAAGGGACTGTATATGAGGCTGCTGCCACTTTAAGACCGAATGCATGGATCCATTATATCGACACAAATCTGATGTTTCTTATCAGTTTACATTCACTTAAGACAGTGTTTGTGGATACACGTCAAAGACAGGCTTAAAATCACTTGAATGTTTATACTGACAAGACTTAAGAACAGATGAAATCTTTCATGAGGGAGCAGCACTGGCCCGATCCTTCAGATAGCCGATTATAGTTTTAGGGAGGCTGAGATGACAGACTGCCCCTTAAAATGGGTCTAGAACCGGCCCTGTACATACACTGTAAAATCCAACAGTGGATCTAACTAACACTTTTTTATTAACTTTACATAATGCCTTAACCCTTTCGCACGTACGATCACACCGGTGTGATCAGTCTTGGCTGGTCCCTGGAGTGTACAATCACACCGGTGTGATTAGAAAGTTCAGTGCATCACGTGATCAACTGCTAAATTCAAATGTGCTTTTGTGCGTTGGCCGGAGCAGAGGCAGACGCGCTCAGCGCTTGTCATATACAACAACTATTCAGTGTTTTCAACCACATCATGTTTATTTTAGGTTTCAGACATTTAAATTGTGATTGCGGTGCGTCATGTGACAAGCAATGACGCATCACCATGGAAACAATAAAGTGATACATTCTAAATAACGGTCTCCTTTAAAAATTCACGCTGAGGTGTCAGCCAGAATATTGTAAATTGACATGTGAAAGGGTTAACTTAATTGTAAAAATGTAGTAATCTGTGCTATTCACATACTGTGCCTTGTTTACTCAGAATTAGATTAAATGATTGGTTTGAGGGCCATTTTGTAAAGCAATTTCTTAATAGACTTTTTACTCATGTCCTGCACTTCTGCAGTTATCTTTCTCTAGTTGCATTCACTGATTTCCCAAAGTCATCTTGAACGTTGAATTGTCAGTACATCTGAAAATTTTGAGAGAACATCACATAATCTGACTTTTATGTGAAAAATTTAGTTTGAACTCACCATTATGGTGATCAGTGTGAAACTTTTAATTGGGTTGACATAATCCCTTAGCCTGACATTGTCATACTCAATTCTAGTCAGAATATGAGTCTGATGCTGCTCCGTTGGGCTGTGATTATGGGGCGTGTTTCAACCGAACCAGGAAAGACCTCAATTGGATAGACCTACAACCAATCAGAGCAACGGAGCGACGCATAACGTTAGTTGTCAAATGTCAACAGAACTCAACTGCACACAGTGTTGCCAGTTTTCCTGCGGGCTGTTTTTCCATGTCCGCGGGTTGAAGCGACACCAATTATGTGATATATTCAGACCCAGGAATGCAAATGCATATACGAACAAGTTCTCCATTCAGGATTAGAACAAATTCAACCCAAGCGCTCTTTGGTGATGTTACTGTTTATCATTTGTCCATCATTGTCTAAAGTCCGCCCTGTCAATTTGATTGGTCCGAACAGCTTCTGTTTGGGCATAGTTGCTCCACAACGGATCAAGTCCAGAACGAACTTCCCCGTCAAATGTTGGGGGCGGGGCTAAGTTCGGCTGGCATCCAGGCTAATAATCCCTCTATATGTGTGGCAATATCTTACAGTTGATCATGCTTGAGTCACACACAGACTTCGACATTCAGCATCAAAACAAAACAATGGAAGCTATACTAAGTCAAGAGTAGATCTAAAGTAAATGATCAAGCACTGTAACTCTTGTGTAAGTGAACTATACTAACTAAGCTTTTGTCAGTACAACATCTATTCCTATTTCACTTAGTGTTTTTAAGGGAATCGGGTTGCATCCTTTTTTAAAGTAATTTGATTTTACATTAAATGATATATACAATTTGTATATGATTTGTTTATGTAAATGCCCATTTGAAGAAAGTTCTCAATGGTAAGCCTCAGCGGAAACTCTAGTCTGGTGAACTCCTCATACGGCCTGTGGCTGTCTCAGCAGAACAAACCGATGTAAGATGTGTGTCTCTTCAGCCCATGTCTGTCATGTTTGATGAAGTATTCTGAAGGTTTCGCTGTCTGCGTCAGCACAGGATCTCCACGACAGCTCAGATGTGGTGTAAAGCACTCATTGATCTCAAAGTGTTGTGTTACCCGGATAGCAGAGAAGTCTGAAGTCATGAGAGGATTTATGTTGCCATCTAAATGTGCTGAAATTGAGTAGTGTCACTTCAATGGCTTATTACTCAGCCTGAGATTATTTACTGATGTCTGTTTCTGTGAGCCCAATAGGTGTTACAGGATTTCATTGCCCAGTTTAGTGACCTTTATTCTGTAATGCTGGTTGTGTAGATTCTTGACGTACTGTCATTTCTTCTGCACAGTGAGCTGAGCACTCCTGCATTTGCTTTACGCCGCAGTTAGCTTGCTAATGGGTGAAATGTCAAGCATGGAAACTGAAGCAATGCGTTTGTCCGTCTGAGATGCTGATGTTGTGTGTCTGTTGTGTGCAGGTGTAGATCCGTCTCTGCAGATCGATCACAGGATCCACACGTCGTCACAGGTGGCCCCTGCCGGCTCCAAACAGAACAAGCCGCGGGTGGCGAACTCGAGGGATGAGCGCTTCAGATCAGGCAGGAACTTCTCTCTGATAAACTCTCTCAACTCTCTGAAATGAAAAAAGAAATGCACGAGCCCGAACTTGACCCGAACCTAAACTCACAGCACATGCAGTGATGGATCGCTAGTCATGAGCTGCTCGCGTGAACACTGCGCATTGCTTTACTATTTATTTTCGTTTCGAATTGTTTCGTTTAAAAGTAGACATTTCAAGCTTTCTATACACATATTCCTCATGTCTGAGGCAGTAGCTGGTGAGGTTCGGTTTATCTATGAGACATGTTCAAGAGCAATGCAAGAGATCACTCCGGCGCCTCCATGTCATGATTATTGTCTGCTATAGTCTGTTTGCTTCTTATTTATTAAATCCAGGTAGTTGGCTGATGAAACATTGATTACAATTTATACAAAACGAAATTCACTTTAAAGAAAGGCTTTCTACAAAACAAAACTTAATGAAGTGGTCAACATCATTTCTGACCCACTCGCATCTTTGCACTTTTCATAATCAATATAGGCTAGAAATTTAAAAATAACATTATAATATTTAAACATAAATATGAAACAAAATACATTGTTAACCATCCCTTTTGAGAATACAAATGAAAATGCACTTTCCAAATTTAAAGGGCTGTAATTCAAGAATGCTTTGGAATATAGACCTAAGTTTGATCTCGTTTTAAAGAAGACACCCGGCAGATTATTGCTGAAGTGAAAGCAATTAAAAATATGAAAGTATGAAAAAGTTATGAAAGTTTAAATTTAAAAATACAAATAAAAAATAAAAAATAAATAAAAAATACTGTAAAAATACTGTACTAAATATTTTTTATTTTATATAAAATATATATTTTACAAAAATGTTTTAATCTAAAATTACTATAAAATCAAAACCATATGTCTAACCAAGTTGTGTTCCAAATTTGAAAAAACTGAAGTTCCCATGGGATTTTGTTTAGGCGCTGTACCACAAATAGCCACCGGGTGTCATTGAAATTCCATTGATTGTTTTTTTAATGCATTTTGCTGTAAATTTCTGTCCAAATGTCACTTCCATCACAAAACGGTCACCAAATATGGATCCTTGAGACTAACGATATGCTATTTATCAAGATTAGAAAAGATTTTGATTATAAAGTAGTTAAAATAAATGTTGTAATATGAAACATGACACCGCCCACTAGGGGAGGAGCCGCTAGAAGAATTGAAAGTACCGCTTCCATGGTAACCCAACGTCCAATTTCAAAACGGTTTTCATAGGATGAATTTTGAGTTTGTACGATTTCGAATGATACCTAATTTATGATAATTACTCAAATATATGATACGAAAAAAAGGCGATCAAAAAAAGAGTTCCAGGTGTCCCGGCAGCGGGACAGTGACAGTTAGGAGGTTAATGGCTACAACAAGTATAGTAGGCTACAGTACAGAGAAATGTCATGTCTGAGCTCGATTTTAATGAACGTCATTCTTGTTCTCATCAGAACGCCCACGTATTAAAAAATGGTCGGGTTTGAATCGGGCTCGGGCTCATAATTACAGTTAATGTGTCTGGACACAATGTGCACCGGTCGGGTCGGGCTTGATTTTTTTGGGCCCGATCTAAGCTCTACTTTATTGTACTTATAAAAAGAGTGATACTTATAATGTATAATAACATACTTTATAAGAATATACTTAAGTGTGAACTGAATGTAATGTTTTCTGACACTTAATTGCATGATACATTTCAATTAAATGAAAAGGCATTCTAGTTTAAATATATATTGAATGCAGTTTGCTGAAGTTTAGAGTGTTTTTCTATAAGTCGATAAGTTATATGTAATTTCATAATTACTTCTATTGTCTGTGAAAAGTTACTGCTAAAATACGGATATGTGTTTATGATAAACTAAAATATACTTTAATGTCATTTCTATTGAAACTTGTATATCATGTATTTAACTATATTAGTAATTACACATTTATAAAGATAAAGCTGCAATTTAGTACATGTATAATATATTAACTTTTAACACACTAAAGTTATAATCAAGAACTTTACATATCAACACAAAAATAAGTGTACCATTTTAAAGCCCGACAAAATATTATTACAAAATAATGATTCAAAGTGTACCTTTAAGTAAAACTTTTCATTTAACATTATTACAATGTGCACTTAAGTGTGTTAAACAGTCATGAAAGTGCCTCTCTTTAAGTGCACTTACTGTAGGTGGCCTCTTAATTCATTAAAACTATCTACATTTTTGATAGTTTCGAAAAATATATATATAATATAATTAGGGCTGTCAAAAGATTAATCGCGATTAATCGCATCCAAAATAAAAGTTTGTTTACATAATATGTGTGTGTGTACTCTGTTAATTATTATTTATATATAAATACACACACAAGCATGTATATATTTAAGAAAAAAATATTATTTTTATATATAAAAAATGTATATTTATATATATTATAGATTATATAAATGTATATACAGAATATACATGCAAATATTTCTTAAATATATACATGCTTGTGTGTGTATTTATATATAAATAATAATTAACAGAGTACACACACACATATTATGTAAACACAAACTTTTATTTTGGATGCGATTAATCGCGATTAATCTTTTGACAGCCCTAAATATAATATAAACTAATAGTATTCAGGTTCTCTGGTGAGGGTGTGTCGTGACTTGTAGACATCTGGGATTTAAAAATGTAATCTGATGTCTGATGGTAGTTGTGTGTGTTTTTTGTGTGTCCACAGACCTTCATACAGAAGCCGTTCAAGCAGCCTTGGCAAAGTATAAAGAGAGGAAGATGCCGATGCCCTCGAAGAGACGCTCTGTTCTAGTGCAGTCCTCAGTGGAAGCATGCACTCCTCCAGGTAACACACACACACACACACACACACACACTCTCTCTCTGAGCAGACCAGTAACCAGCATCCCCTGTTGGTCCCAGCATGACAAACACACCTCATACTGCAACAATGCTGGGTTTTGATCTTCTGAGTCTTGAGAGAACAATGCATAGTTTTCTGAATAATAGCCTCATTATTTCCACAAAGAGAACCGCTCCTGACCACTCAGTTCCCAGACCACCTTCACACACGCCTGCACATGGAGATGTTTCACAGCTTTATTGACCACTGGCTGCATGTTTAGCTACTTGAGCATTACATTTAGTTAACAACATTTAGCTAATACAAAATGGACCTTAGATTGGGGTATAAAAGATGTGTGACTCATGTGACTTTGCGTCTTTTATGTAATAACTGAATTCCTTAGGAGAAATGAAATAGACACATGGGACACTTGTTAACATATCATACAATGGCAGCATTAATGCACAGATCATTTGATTTGAGAGATTTTGTTGCAAAATATTTGAGTTCATATTGAAATCTTTGACTTGATCTTTGCACAGTTTGAGATAATATTAAACATCTCTTCTGGAGCTCAATAGGAAATGAATGTGCGAATACTGGTTTCTTTTCCTCAGGAGATCAGTCTGAGGAGCAAGAGAATGAAACCTCCATTTGACCTCCAGTTAATCTCATTTCTGTCTTGGAGAACTGCAATCATGGCAACTCACAATAGATTTGAACAGGATTTTATTGACAAGAAAGGAGTGTGGGTAAGATTAGTTTTGGCATTAGAAAATGAAAAAAAGTGTTGTAGCTGATCTAGACAGGTGGTGCTGGGGAGGAGGAGGGACAGAATTAAATAAGGTTGGCTATAGAGATCCATTGGCTTGGATGGAAGAGTTTAATGACTTTCCTATGGGTTATTTTGTTTTGTATCATCTGTGTTGATGTTGTTGGCCTTCCACAGTTTATGTCGTGATGTCTGATGATTTGTTCATGATGGCACATCCTGTGGTCAGATGAGCTCATCTCTCACCTCATGTTGTGTAACGTCTTTGCTTTATCCGTCAATAAGGATGGCATTATTGCACTTTTGGTTTAGCGCTAACGAGTTTCTGAGTCTTGGTGTCCTGACACACTCTCCTGTCCTTCTTCGGTCAGAATGATGAAGTCAGTGAAAGGTCAACGGGATTAGAGGTTCAAGGGTGGGGTCAGCTCAGCATAACGGGACATTCAGGGTCGCTCCCTGTGGGAATTGGTCACGGTCCGCTAGTTCTTTTGAGCCCTGCATGGACGCAGTAATGCACACACACACAAGAAGTAGCTTAGCTGTGTGATTGCCCCGATAGAGATGATCTGATGACCCATCTGGCCTCTCAGATGCCCCTCCTGCCCTCTCGCTTTACTCTTGAGGTGGGTCTGAAAGAAACCTAAAAATGAAAAATCTGCCTTGTACTTATTTATGCTTCAGACCAGCAGGACAGGACATTTTGAAGAATAATGATGCCGTTTTTTACATACATAATTGGGATCTTCTAATTATGGTTTCCCGGAAAACACTGATGGAATCACGGAATCCAGTCAAAATAGAATTTACAGTATAACGTGGAATTTCACAGAATTTGGCAACATTTTGGATAAATATACTGTATTACCACCATCTACCACTATTTTTGACAATAAGTTTGCGTTAAATCATAAATTCAGAAAAATTAAAACAGAATTTCTGATTTCTGATAAAAGATTCCGCAAGGCGGAAAAAAGTTTAATAAGTCATTCAATTATTGGCGTAGTGTCTACTTACACTCCTTGTTGGCAGAGGCTATTTACACTAACTCCGCCCACTGACGTCTGATTGGGCCTGACAAAATTACGGAAGACGCTGGATTGTCAACAGTAGCAACGAGTTTGAATCCATCTCATCACATATCAGATCGGAAAGGCATTCATTGCCAATAAAAATGAAGAAAACATTTGAAAAGTGGAAATAAAGTGTTTAATAATGAAGTGTTTATCGGTTAGGGTTGGGCTAGGTTTAGGGAGGGCTTTCTTGACCCAATAATTGGCCATCCATTTAATAATTGTAATAAATATAATCATTTACACTCTATGCATACTGTGTAATGTACAAAGACACTGAGGTGCAAATAATATCTGCCACTATTTATAAGTCTAAATAGCATCTAACCACTATTTACACTTACTGCAAAGAGAATACTGCTATTTGTCACTGCCAATTATTAAAGTTTTATGAATTCAATTGATTGATAATTTTTTTAGGGTTAGGGTTAGATATATATATATATATATATATATATATATAGCCTCTGTCAACAAGGAGTGTAAATAGACACTCCGTTAATAATTTAATGACTTATTAAACTTTTTTCCAATAACAAGGCCTTTTATCAGAAATTCTGTTGTATTTTTCTGAATTTATAATTTAACGCAAATGTATTGGCAAAAATAGTGGTAGATGATGGTAATACAGTATATTCATCCAAAATGTTGCCAAAATCTGTGACATTCCACATTATACTGTAAATTCTATTTTGACTAGTTTCCGTGATTCCATCCGTGTTTTCCGGAAACCATGATTAGAAGGTCCCAATTATGTATGTAAAAAAAAATTATATGTAACATTTTTAGGAAAATAAAATGGAATTTGGGAAATAATACAAAATATTTCAACTTTCAGCCCTAAAAATGTCATTTTAGGACATTGACATGCTCTTTGATTACTACAATTTAATTTACCCATTAAAACAGAAAAAACACACACACACACACACACACACACACACACACACATACAACCCAGAAATATTAAAACGTTCAAAAAATAATGAACTTGATAAATTAAATAAGCATGATTTCATGGGGCACTACATGTTGAAATATGTCCAAAACAGGACAAAAAGCACCCTAACTCATCATAAAAGGTCAATATGACTTGTGTGACTTGTGTAAGGAACAATGCAAAATGATAATCATGCTATAAATTCTCGATTATCATCGATCCTACCCCTCACAAATCTCATTTGCACGTCCATCTAATCAAACATTCCCTGCTGCGATCAGTCATGTGACCTGCGAGGTCCAGTGCAGTTTGCTATCATTGATATCATGCGGATGTGAGCGTCCTCTTCCCTGTGCTAACAGAGCACCGACTCGATTCTGCTTCTGTCTGGATCTGACCAGCCTGATGCATGCCGTCTGACCCACTTTCCTGGCGTTTGTGAGGATGTCTGCAGTGTGTCCCGTGAAGCTGTGCTGTGTTTGTCCGTCTCACTGCTGGAGCCACTGATAGAGAAGTTAAGGTCTTAAAGGTCAGGTGTCCAGCTATCGTCAGTACAGCAGTTGTTAAGTGTCTTTCTTGACACTTCATTCTCAGTTTCTCTCTCGACTCCTTCTCGTTCTGCATCTGTGTCAAGGTTGAGGACACGCAGTGAGAATATTACAATAGTTTTCACGAGGCTCTTTATAGTTTCAGCCCCATGTTCTCTGAATCAGCATTCAACGAAATGCCGTTGTTTGTAATGTTCAGTCTTAATCACAGGTGCCCGAGAGTGGAAGTAGATCGTTCTCCTTCATCAGCAGAGACACATTAGGATAATGCCTTTCACATTTTCTGCATGACTGTTTGTTGCTCAGTGTCTGTCCCCTAAATCGCTGGACACGCTCCACAGTAATTGCTCCCTGCGGGTGATTAATTGCATAATTAATGTTAAATGGATCTGCTACCACCTACAGGCTTCCTGTCAGTCAATCTCTCGCTCCTTTTGTCTTTTCCTCTTTCGTTTTGCCCGTCTTTCCTGTGTGCAGAAGTCATTTGGTAATGGTTGTAGCTCAAATCACGTGACTTGTTGAGGAGGGAGATGTACTGTAAGCACTATGACTAAAAAATACCATAATTTTACATTTAAAGGCCCTCTCTAGCAGCTGTTTTCTGCAGAACGTCTGAAATAACGAATAAATGAACTAAGAGTTGACTTTTCTCCTAGAGTTCATTGATTCTCTTTTGATTCTCACTGTTGTTAGACTTTTAACACCGCAGTTTGCCTGATGAAATAGCGCAGAAGGTTTAGCTATATGCCATGTTGTATTCATTAATTGCCGGACATCTGTTATTTTCTGTGCCGTAACATTTATAATGTATTAATAATAGGGAAAATGATGCAGTCATGTGTTAGTGTAACTGCAGGCCTCACATGCCCCGTTTCTGACCACATGAGCATTACATCATATATGTATGTATTTTCCCCCCGCAGATCTCATCAAAGTCAAATTTCGGTCTGGACTGAGATCAGACGCCTTTCACTTTCTCTTCCACAACGATCATATATCAGTCCTCCTGATGTTCATGATGGAAAGCTCGGAGTAGATTTTATTCTGAGGGCATTTTACAGTACAGTGGCCCCAAAGAGTATCTGGATGATTGTCACACAATCTAACTAAGAACGGGAAACTTTTTATGTGTTTTGGTCAGTGCTGAGCGTTATAACCAAAAATGTATATCACTGTATTTTTCTAAATGATACCGGTTTCGTGGTATATGACGGTATTTCTTTCCCATGCATGACCGGGTGTTAACCACATTTTCCACCGATTGAGGGAGGAAATACTGCAGTAGATTGACTAGAATGCCCTATTTTACTGTAATGATGAGTGAATATTGTAGAAAAACTCCACACTAGAGTTAATACAGGTTTGCAAAGCCCCACAAAATGATGCTGTGGGAAGACAACAACCAAAACACTCATTACAGACACATGAATATTAAAATATGACCACAGAGAGAAAACAAACAGAGTTGAGGGCACCTTAAGCATTTTAAAAATCGAACCCTTTATAACAACAAACTGACAAAACGAGGAAGAAATGCGGTAGAACATAGGATATTTTCAGGACATTTAAGAGCACTACAGTCTCTGAGCAAAGACACACGTCAGTTTAACACAGAAAGAATAAAGCAGTGATTTTTGCCCAGTCTTCTTTGAATTGTCAGTCTATTAACTTGCATCATCGTCTGCTGTGTGTCAGAATAATCCATTGTGTCATTGCGGTCGTGATCAGACGTACAGCTGTAGTATCAGCATCCTTGCTTACACATATTTTACACATGATTAAATATGTGCTCATACACGTTACAGGTTCATGTTTAGAGCACTAGAGTATATGAAATATGTCCATAAAAAACTTAAACGCGCTCACTCAGGTCTGTATCTGATCTATATGATCCATGTGGTGAGTGTTGTTAAACTCATCGTGTTGTTTGAATTCTCTGCAGTAATGCGATCTCTGTGTCCTCACTGCAGTGCAACAGCGCATCGGGACCCCTCTCAAACAGTGTTAAAAAATAAAAATAAACTCCGGTATTCGGTATGAACCGGTATACCGCCCAGCACTAGTTTTGGTAGTTCAACGGCATTTTGTGGACCTGAAAACGCGAACTTTTAAAAACTTGTTTTTGAAAACGCAACTTTTTGAAAATGAGATCGTTATCTTCTCCATGTAAACTACAAAAACTATATGTGTGAAAACGGTAACGTCATGCGCATGTGTGTTCAGTCTATACGTGCGTGTGTTTCTTTACAAAGTGACTTCGCCATCTACTGGCCTGGCAGCAGAATACAGCGTTTTTAGTTGTTTTCACAGATCCGTGTGAATGGGGAACGTTTTGACAGTGTTGTGGTCTATACACGAAAAACGCAAGAGAGAAAAACGTTCTGTTTTTAGAATGTTGTCGTGTAAATGCACTAGGGATATAACATAAAGGACATTTTCCCGCTGGTTAATCGACGTGTGACAACACCGGTAATATCGATATCCCCGGCGATGGCTTTTAAATCAACCTGGTCTCACTCCCAACTCGTCACATATTGACTCTTGTTCAGGACCCTTTTTAACGCACAGGATACCCCTTTAGCCTAATTTTTCGATGTGCAGGGTGCTCCATTGATTTACTTTATTTATTTTATATTTACGTTATACCAAACCCCATCCCTAAACCTTCCCATGTGTGTATTATATGATACAAAACACAGGATATAACAGGCCGATCCAACTGCAAGCACAATTTATTCAAAAAGTACAAATACTCCAAGTGTCCCGAGGCCAAACGATTGATTTGTGTGAAGAAAATCCCCAAAAGCGATCAGCGTCTCAATCGGCCAAAGATCATGCACACATTCAAAAATTGCCGCCCGAAGAAAAGTTACATCAGCTTTGATAGTGAAATTCCATTGGCTCTCGTATGTCTCATGACCAAATGCGTCAACTGATATCAATGGACTTTCCTGCGCGTCAGAAAATGACTCTAAAGGGGTCCCCTGTGTTAAAAAGTGACGCCGAAGGGTCCTGACCAAGCGTCAATATGCGACGAGTTAGAGTGAAACCGTGTAGTTTAAATCACTAATTCTTAACCGAAAGTAAAATGCACACAGCCGATGGGGCATTCATAACGGAGCGGAGCAAAGCGAGTGTTTTCAATGAATTCTAATGAAAGTTGAACTTCCATAGGAATGAACTGAAAATGCACCAGTGGACACGCACCGTGAATGACAGTGCGGTCGTGCGCATTTTACTTTCAGTTTAGAATTAGCGCCAATTCGGGTTGCTTGAATGGTGGGTTCATTAGCCTATTATTCTTTATGAAAAACAACAACAAAACAGTAAATGACAAACTCCCGTAAATAAGCGCTTTTACATTTCGCGTTGAAACGAAATCTTTCGCGATCATATTGTCTGTCAACTCCTTACTCTCGTGATGAATGAAATCTGACTCCTGCTGCGTTTCCTGCTACTCTCGTTCGGCTCGTGCTGTATTGAGCAGACACGTTCAGTTTTTATTTGTAGTGTCTGTTCTCTAACTCAGGGGTTTTCAAACTGGGGTCCGGGGACCCCCAGGGGTCCTCCAGAAGGTTCTAAGGGGTCCCCAGAAAATTTCTGAGAATAAAAAGACAAAGCAAAAATGGATAAAGTCTACCGAACATTCTAACTGTTTCATTTCTAAATGTTTCTCTCCTTTCTTGCTGTATACATACTTTCCAGAATTGTATATGTTTGTGTTATATCTTTCTAGTGAGTTTTTCTTATTATAGTCCCCTTTATCATGCTCACTGGGGTTGTAAGAGAGTATTTTTAACGCAGTACGTAAACTGCTTACATACACTTATTGTGAAAGTTGCCAATTTAAGTTTGGAAGCAATGTGTATTTATAATGTCATACTTACTATTTATCTAACAGTTTACAATGTTTTTTCATACATAAAAATATATAGATGGATTTTAGGAAGGGGGTCCCCCATAAAGGTTCATCATATTTGGGGGTCCTTGGCATCATAAAGTTTGAAAACCCCTGCTCTAACTGAACTAATTTATTTGATTACTATAAAAATCAATCGCGGTGCCGCGGTGGGCAAGTGATGTGACCGGTGTTTCACCTGCTAGCCTAAAATGCACCCTTAAGAATGTAGGGCATTTCATTACATTAGATGACAAAATATCAAAACAAGTTGCACTTAAATGAAAGAGATGTATGAAACACTTTTCAAGCAAAAACTTAGCCCCCGTTTCACAGACAAGACTTAAGTCTAGTCCCAGACTAAAATGCATGTTTGAGCTGTTTTAACTGAAAGCATATCTTAAAATATCTCAGTGCCATTGTTTTGTCTCAAGATGCACACCAGTAATGTTTTTTTTTTTTCTAGGGCACATTTATAAAAAACTGAGGCCTAATCCTGGCTTAATCTAAGCCCTGCCTGTGGAACCAGGCCTAAGATTTTTAGCTGTGAAATGATAATGCAATAAATATATTGTTCAAAATGAAGAAGGATCAGGTTAGAAACTTAAAAATCACCATAAAACAGCCGATTAAAAGACAAAACTGATGAGGAAAAGGGACGTTTGTGATGGGGAAAGCTTGACACTTGCATTAGGACATGTTTAATGATGTTATTGTGTTGATATGTTACTGCTCTTGCGCTCACAGACACCTCCTCGGCGTCAGAAGACGAGGGCTCGCTGCGCCGGCAGGGACGGATCGCCTCCTCGTCTCCGTACCAGGCGCACCCGAGCGTGGAGCACTGGTTCAACAGAGTCATCCAGGGCTCGTCCACCTCGTCGTCCGCATCCTCCACCTCATCCCACCCCGGGGGAAGAGCCCACCACGCCACCAACACCACCTCTGCGTCCGCCGCCACCGTGCTGGCCGACCTCATGGCTCACACACAGCTGGGTCAGTACTCATATCCTCGAGCGCTCTCTGTCAAGATGCTGGAGCCGTCTGCCGACACACCAGGATGATGTTTTAGGTGCTGCTGAAAGGAATGGTCCACATAATATAAATCCTGTCATTTATCTACTCACACTCATGCCGTTCTGAACACAAAAGGGTCTGTCGAGCCGAAATGACAAAACAGCACTATAAGAGTAACAACCCTGTCTTATTCCTCAGTCAAAATCTTCTGCGGTTACAGCTCAGTGCCTTAAAAACTGAAGCCCAGATCCTGCACTCATCTCGATAGCATGCTTACGCACACTTTACTGCTGCTGATAACATCTCTGTTGTGGATGTTCTGGCTGCATGTTTGCATGCTGCTTTTCAACAGTTTCCGCTGTGCTGGCATATCTGTAGGGTCCTGAAGCCAATCTGTGCTGATAAAGCCAGCGCTGGCCTTGTTAGTTTGACATGCAAACCGAGCAGGTTCCAGTTCTGCTTCACTGTTAATATTTCCTGCAATACTCACTCTCATGTTGTTCCAAACATGATGATTTTCTTTCTTTAGTTAAGCACAAATAGAGATGTTTCTGCTGCTGGGTCATTTACAGTGAAAGTAAACGAGAAAAAATCCACACCACTTTTATCTATACTTTAACCCAACACTTCAAAAAATATAATTTTAACGATAAAAGACTGTATAAAGGTGGCAGTAAACACCTGTTCATTGGTTAGTTCTCATACTATACACAGGGAAAAGACTAATAGATCTAACCTTACATTTCATGTCATATCACAGTAAAATACTGTTAACCCTCTGGTGCTGTTCGGCCTTTTTTGTCCAATTTGTAATTCTTTACTTCATCGGAATGGTACAAAAGTTGTAGCTTTTGCCACTTGCTGTTAGAACACACTAAAACAAGGTTAAACGTAAGAAATAGACACGCTTGTATTGTTCATGGTCAAAAATGAGCGCATTGGAGACTAATTTCATCTAGTGGAAGCGTTTGGTACTGCACACAAACAAAATCTCACTGAAAGCTCATTTCTTGAGATATCAAATTTGGAGCACACCTTGTTTAGATTTAGGGCTTTGGTTTTATTGCAGTTTCATAGTAAAACGTGTTTTGGAAAATATATATTTCATTAAAAATTTTAAATAGTATTTTTGTACAATTTTAACAATGAACAAAAAATTGATAGAACTTTTTTTAAGTTCACTTTTTAAAACTTTTTTTCTCTCCAGCAATAATCTTTAAAAAGAGACCAAACTTTAGTCTGAGCTCTAAAACATTCATGATTTATCACAGTTTTTATTTCATTTTCAGGTCAATGCTCAAAAAGTAAATAAATAGATTATAACTATTGCATAAATATCATTTAGTACCATAAAAGTCCCTACAAATACAAAAAACTTTCAATAAAAAAACAATACTGAACTGAAATATAGTGCATACATTTAATTGAAATAATATTTTTCCAAATTTTCATTTTTGTGAATAAGTCTTCTTAAAACTTACTGTGGAAAACTTTCACTGTAAGTTTAACATTCCCATAATTCCCAGTGAGACTCTTAGTTATGTTTCTTCTTAGTTTTTTTTATATCAGTCATGTACATTGGGGTTTTATGTAGAGATGTCCCGATAGCCTTTTTCCCTTCCCGATACCTATTACTGATCCGAGACCTGGGTGTGTATCTGTATATACAGCTGTATACATTACTAGCCCTGTATGAATTGCTAGAATTATTTTATGGTGTGCTTCAGACTTATCCCTTAATAAAACATGAACAAGTACATACAGTGAACGACTGTATTTATTACAGTATTTTTATTATCTGACACGCATTTGACAGTAATATAATTTTTTTCTTAAGCGAAAAAGAACTTCAAATGCAGCCACAAATCTAACACCGCAAACTGAAAAAGGTATTTTAGTTTTACAATATAACTGTATAAAAAAATATATATATATTAATCAGAAAATTATCTCTGTACAACCTTCTAGGCATAATTATTATTATTATTAGTAGAGACGTATATTTTATTACATAGAGACGGCACTAAATCTGCTGTACAACAGTAGCTGGGGTTTACATGTGCTGACTTCATTTTGTGACATGCGCACACAGTTTGTCTGTCCCATAGACGTTCGTGGATCAACAGTTCTGTGTTGGTAATTTTTAAATTAATTAATTTTTCTGTGGGCGGACATGCAGTAGTTTAACCTAATTTATGTCCTATGCAATGGCTATTTCAACAGCTGTGAATGATGAATGTTGAGTAATCGGATCAGGTCGTTTACATGGTGGAATTTTTCGTTTGATCGGTTCATGAAAAGGTTTATCCCACCTCAAAACAATTACAATTTCATACAGTTTGGGCATTTTTATTCCGACTGAGGTGTTTATATGGAGCATTTTCATTCGGATTGGACTTTTAAACCAATTACAGTGCTCCACGTAAACACACCTAGTGTTTGCTTTCAATGTATGAACAGGAACAGAATGAAACATCTTAGTCATGTAAGTTTTGAATGGCATGAGAGTGAGTAACACTCGTTGACTTTACTCAGCTGCTCTTTACAGAGAACATTTGCATTCCCACTATATCTCCTCTCTTTTCTCTGCTCTCCTCTTTCTCTCAGCCTGTTTTTCTGCCTCTCTGCGCTTGAAGGCTGGTATCATGAAGCCGGCCCTGGGCTCTGCCTGTAAATAACCTCAGATTTCACACAGTGTCACAGTCGCTCTGTGGATCCTCTGTTCAGACAGACCCAAGATTACACGCTCAACAGCTGCTCGTCGGTTAACAGTGTGGAAATGCTCTTATATATTTAGTATAAAGCTCTTATTTAGGATAAGATGGACAGGAAACGCCACATGAGATGACCGATAAAGTGGTCATGTGTAAAGCAACTAAACATGCTAATCAGATCATATTTGATGTTTTATTGGACCAATGAGATTTCATGGCAGGCAGGTGTGATCATCAGATCATGCTAAAAGTATGTGCTGATGGGAAAGGACATACTTTTTAGACATGTATTTTTGTTTTAGTGCTGTAATCCCATTCCACGCCGCCCCACATCCCGCACAGCTTCTTAAAGGATTAGTTCACTTTTAAATAAACTTTTGCTGATAATTTGCTCACCCCCATGATATCCAAGATGTCCATGTCTTTCTTTCTGCAGTCAAAAAGAAATGAAGGTTTTGGATGAAAACAGTCCAGGGTTTTTCTCCATATAATGGACTTCAATGGGCTCCAAACGGTTCAAGGTCCAAATGAGAGTTTGAGTGCAGCTTTAAAAGGCTTTAAACGATACCAGATGATGAATAAGGGTCTTATCTAGCCAAACCATCAGTTTCTGTGAGAAACCCAGCAGTATTTATGCCATTATTTTACCTCTTATCAGATGAACGTGATCGTCTCTGAGCTCCGCCATAACTTCCGCTAAGTGAGGTCAAAATACGAGCATGGTTATAGATATATCGATCGTAGATGCTTCATTCTACTGATCCGTGCAGGCACTAATGAGGCATCTACGTATACATCTATGACCACGCTCGTATTTTGACCTCACTTAGCGGAAGTTATGGCGGAGCTCAGAGACGATCACGTTCATCTGTTAAGAGGTAAAATAATGGCATAAATACTGCTGGGTTTCTCACAGAAACTGATGGTTTGTCTAGATCAGACCCTTATTCATCGTCTGGTGTCGTTTAAAGCCCTTTGAAGCTGCACTGAAACTGTCATCTGGACCTTGACCCGTTTGGAGCCCATTTAAGTCCATTATATGGAGAAAAATCCTGGAATGTTTTCATCCAAAACCTTAATTTCTTTTCGACTGAAGAAAGAAAGACATGGACATCTTGGATGACATGGGGGTGAGTAAATAATCAGCAAAAGTTTATTTAAAAGTGAACTAATCCTTTAAATATATGATCAATATTATAATTCATCATGGGTTTGATCACTGAACACTCCACCATGCATTTCTGTATTTTGACCTCCACTCCCCTTTGACCTTTGGCACCTCATGACAGACAACCACAGTGCGCCGCCGGACGTGACAGGCCTGTCGGAGCGCTCACTGCATGCGGAGCGTCCGCAGGTGGCGTCAGTGCGAGGGCTTCCACGCGGATACACACACACCAGCGTCCTGGAGACCGCCGACGGTGAGCATCTTCCTGTCACACATGTCATGTCATCTCTCCACACAACTCTCTCTGCATCCAGACGTTCACACAGTGTTTACAGCTCTGTCCCAAAACCTAGTGATCTGCCAGGACACCTCAGAAGTGACCGACACTCGTCTCACAGTTCAGTTTGACTGATTCTCATGCTGCTGAGATATTAGAACTATATTCTTATAAACTTAAGGTCTCTTGCCAAAATGAAGTGCGCTTAATTGTATTGAATGATAATATAATACTAATGAAATAAAATGCCACTTAAGTGCACTTAAAGAGAGACACTTTCATAACTACTTGTTGGTGTACACACTTAAAGGACAACTCCTGTGAAAAATGAACCTAGGGGTGATTAACACATGGTTAGCGAGTAGATCGTTCTCTGGGATGTGTTTTCATGAAAATCGAATGTAAAGAGTTTTATCTCTAAAAGCAGATTAGCTTATAACGCTAGTATATGGGGCACAGATTAAGTCAGATTAAATCGCTAGTTAATACCACTAACAAGGCTCAAACAGCCTCACACTAACACGGGAGCATAATGAGGGTCCCTACATGCAAACCCAAGCATTGAGAACTTTGTACGTGTACAAACAGTTTAATAAGAAGATACTTTATAAAGACAGAACATTACGCGTATACAGACAGGAGCCATCTTGGAAAACAGTCTCGACAAGTCTCTCGACCAGCTCACTTGTTAGTGGACCAGCCTTGTTAGTGGTATTAACTAGCGATTTAATTTGACTTATTCTGACATATTCTGTGCCTCATATTGCTGTTTTGGCAGCAAAAGGGGGACCAACACAATATTAGGTCATAATGTTATGCCTAATCGGTGTATATATATTGTGTATATATATTGTGTATATATATATATATATATATATATATATATATATATATATATATATATATATATATATATATATATATATATATATATATATATGTATATATAAAAATGCATATTTGTTGCTGTTTATTGGTTTGTTCCTGCTTCCTCAAGCCATATACTATGATGTCATTAGCATGCATTATTTTTTTTGGGGAATAGTTCACTAAAAATAAAAATGCTGTCATCACTGCTCACCTGCATGTCAGTCTCATTAAAGCTTCCACAAGGAAATATCACTGAAGACCGATGAAGTTTGATACCCGAGTCACCATCCATTCTCATTATAGGGAAAGAGTGTCCTCTTGAGTGGCATTAGCATGTACTTGTGGATCTTCATTTTTAGGTGTACTGTCTCTTTAAGACACAGAGCTGAGCGTCACATCAGGATCATGATTAACCTGCTTTCCTGTCCTCGCTTGTACCAGCCGATGCGGTGTGTTAGTTCTCTAGGTGGTGATGGTTAAACTTCAGCAGAAACACGTGTTTGATGATGTCACGCTCCGTGTGAGTGGCCTCCGCTCTGAACACGCGTGTTTATTGAGCTTTTCTCTTCTTCAGGCACTGACAGGGCTGATGTGGAGGCCACGGATGGTATTTATACTCGTTTATTTCAATCTGCCCTCCTCCTGGTGTCTCTGTGTCTCAGCCGTGACCTCTGCGTTATGATCACCATCCTCCTAATGTGTCTCCTTTTGTCTTTTTAATGTTGTTTATTCTTTCAAGCTCTTTTCTCGGCGTTCACAATAGGTTGTGCAGTATGACTTTAATACAGTTATTAACAAAGCATTACATGGGAAGTAATAAATATCTCTCAAATGCAACACTTGCGAAAAAGAAGTACACTTTTATACTTCTTTTAGTATGTGTTATGGAATATACTATACTTTAAAATAATATACTTAAGTGTGAACTCTGTGTAATGTTAATTGTGATTAAATAAATATTAAGTTTAGATATATTAAATGCACTTATATTTGAGCTTTAGTGCTTATTTTGACCCACTCAAGTTCATCTGACAAGCATTTACTGTCAATTAAAATATACTTTAATGTCATTTCTATTGAACTCGAATATCATGTATTTAACTCTATTAGTAATGACACATTTATAATGATAAAGTTGCAATTTAGTACATTATTAACTAAATGTAATAACAATTTGAACACATAATTCTGTTAGAAAATTAAAATGACATCAAAACAAGTGTACTACACTTAAGTGGCCTTGTTAACATTATATTATCTGCAAGTACAGGTTTTTTTAAATAAACTTCTACTACTACAAGGGCACAATCAATACAATGCCATTCATTTTCACAAGGGAAAGCTGATGTTTAAGTAAATTAATGATTAGATCATTTGGTTGTTAGTCAAATGGTTCTTGGTACACATTAAATTATTGAGGCCATAAAATGGTAATTGCACTTATTCCATGGTACTCTGATCTAAACCAGTGCAAGCCTATAGATAGATTACCTTCATATACATCAGTATTTACATGGTGCTTCAAAAAATACTATAGTGTTTATATATACATGACACATCTATCTCTCTGTGGAGTCACAGCCAGACGTCTGACAGAGAAATGAAGGCTCGATTCATCATGTGAAGATGATGGTTTGCTTCTGTCCTCTTCTCTCAGTCGTGTGGAAGTCTGTGTTTACCTGCTTAGATGGGTGATTCTATTCTAACTGTTATAAATCAGCTGAGACGTCCCTCAAACCTTTGAGATTTCTGTTCAATTTAAAGAAACACGCCAACTTTTTGGGACTTTGGCTTATTAACTGTATTCCCCAGAGTTAGATAAGTCCATACATACCATTCTCATCTCTGTGCCATAACTCTGTTCCTTTAACAACATTTCTTTATTATATAACACAATGTATCATGGCATTTCAATTTGTCGTGGTTTGATTTGATTATTTTGGTATGATTCATAATTATGTTGGACATTTGCGAAAGAACGGTTTACCCAGTTAACAATTTTTGGTTCCCAGAACGTTCTGAACTGTAACATTTGTTTTTGGTTAGCCAGGAAAGTTTTCTTTACGGAAATAGAACGTTTCTTTTAGGTTGTAGAACGTTCTCCTAACGTTCCCTAAACGTTCTATTAGCCTCTTTCATATTTATTTGATGTATTCTCCCGCGTCCCATATGGTATAATCAAACCATGTCTTGTTTTGAACTATTATTTAATCATTAGCACATAAACCATCATATGGAGAATTAAATTAGATTGGTTTGATTAACCACAGTAACAAATGTTATGTTAAGCGCCAAATAACAATGTCTTCAACAGTACGTTTTTTAATCACAGACATTAAAAAATTAATAACAAGCCTGGTCTCATTGGAAAAACGTACCTGTGGCAACGTTTTTGCAAACCCCAAAATACGTACCAATACGTACATATTGCAACAGTTTCAAAGTGAAATGTCCACTGGGTGGCGCTAAAAGCATATTTTTTCCGGAACAGATGAGCGTGAATCTGACGTTTTGTTACGTTGTTTTTTTAACGTACACCTACACTAAACCCTAAAACTACCCGATAGTGTTAACAAAAGCAAATGTGACAAAAAATACAGTTGAGACCAGGTTGGACTATCTATAGGATAACATTACACTTGCTTCTTAGCACTGAATTAGCAGGACGTGCTTCTCTCTTTTGGTCAATAACTTCCCAGTTAACGTCATGTTCTCTTCAGTTAGACGTGTCAAATCTCTCTGAAATCACACTGCAAAATATACTTTATTTATGAGAAATGAATATGCAGGGAACGTTTTGGGAAGGTTGCAAAAATGTTCTAATTTGGTTCCCAAAGCAAAACAACCAAATAGGAACCATATGGGAACGCTAGGGGAACGTTCTGTGTTTGCTGGGTAAACTGCAATGGAAAACCAATGAACAATCACCATTTTACATTCATATAAACTATTAAATCAGTTCTGTAATGAACGATTCATTCATTTTACACCCCTAATGGTAACTCTAAAGACACTAACACTGAAAAAAAAAAGACTTTTCTTTTAAAGACATTTATTTGTTTATGAATTATTCTTTATTTATTTGATTAAAATGTCTCTTTTATATAACAAAAAAAAAATTCGATATGGGAAATTGCTCACACACGGTTTGTAACACTTGATAGAATCACCCTGGTGCTCGTGTGTTATTGTTTAACATGTATTA
This sequence comes from Gobio occitaniae, assembly GCA_033150135.1. Taxonomy (NCBI): domain Eukaryota; kingdom Metazoa; phylum Chordata; class Actinopteri; order Cypriniformes; family Gobionidae; genus Gobio; species Gobio occitaniae. The sequence continues at coordinate 51,265 of JARQWZ010005766.1, forward strand.
ACTTATGCATTGCCCTTTTGTCCCTGTGTTTCCTGTGTTTAATCTATGTAAACGCTAATAGATGAAGCACATAGTGAAAGCTCTTTTAGCAGAGAGCTCATGAATGTCTGATGAGATGGGTAGCTGGGCAGCGGCTTGTTGCTAGGCAGCACGAGTCCAGCCGCCTCAGTCAGAGTCAAGCAGTGTCTGATGCGCGGGGTCAGGTGTCTCTACTGAGCGCGCTCAGTACCATCTCAGCCAACCCCATGGGCATACAGCCTTACACTGACTGACAGGCTGTTGTGTGAATCTGTCCTTTCACACTGACCTTTCCCTGCCTTTGTGTCTCATCTTCTCCATGTCTCTCTCTCTCTGTCCCGTCTTCTCCTGACACTATCTCTGTCTAAAGGCGTTCCAGTCAACAGTCGAGTGTCCTCCAAGATTCAGCAGCTCCTCAACACTCTGAAAAGACCAAAGAGACCACCTTTACGAGAGTTCTTTGTTGATGATTTCGAGGAGCTTTTGGACGGTAGGTTCATGAAACTCTAGATCGGTCCTCTACATGTGATCATTTCCTACATTGCACAAGCCGATTGGCCTCTGCTGATCCTGCAGCCAATGAGATTGCTTGCTCAACATTTGAATAGTCTGGTTCAGTGTTTGCTGTAGGCTGGTCTGGTTCCTCTGAACCCCTCCACCTCCCCAGCTCCACCTGTCTAGATCTGCTATGGGATTTATGTATGTATTTATGCAGCAGCAGCAGATCTGACATGCTCACAGCAGCGTTTCTGTGTAGCTGTTAGCAGTAGCAAGTCTCCGTACTTGATTTGCAGCCTCATGGAATTATGGTAAAAACTTCTCATCGTACTTAGCAAGGCCCTCGCATCGTGATGGCGATATAGGACCAGCCACCACTTACATGCTCTTCAGAGAAAGTTCAAATCTTATCTTAGTATTCTGAGGAGCCTTTATGTCTCGTGATCAAGCCCCTCTATCACTGACAGCAGGCACTCTCAGATAAAAAGGTACAGTGGAGGTACAATTTTGTTCCTTAGGGAACAAAACGTATAACTGTACCTTTAAAGGTACACAATTGGTCCTCAGGGTACAATTGTACCATTGTTTTCCTCTACTTAGAGCAGGGGCAAGTTCGGTCCTAGAGAGCCGCTGTCCTGCAGAGTTTGGCTCCAACCCTGAAAGACATCTATAGAAGCACTTATTGAGAATTAACAGGGGTTTAGATGTTGATGTTTTATTGAAAATGCCAAAAATAAAATCGCCATTATGGTGATCAGTGTTTCCTTTAGTTTTTGATACAGTGTTAACAAAACACATAATCTGTTCAAATCAAAAGCCATAAACAAAAATTGTCATGAAGAAAAATGTTTGACTAAACTCATCACTGACTAAAAATGTTAATAAATAATATTCACCAACAATACTTTCTTGCCACAGATCAGACAGTCTGAATTCTGATTTTTAACACATTCTAGGGGGGAAGAAGTTTAGATGCACACACATATCAAGAATCAGCAGATGAATCTCAACAATGGTGACATACTTAATGCTGCAATGCATGCTGGGAGCCATGCGTTTTATACTGTGGTGGTTTAGTAGGGTTGGAGCTAAACTGTGCAGGACATCAGCTCTCTAGGACCGAACTTGCGTACTTGCCTACCCCTGACTAAATATACAAAAGGTACAAAAATATACCCTTAAGGGCACCACCCCAGTGACGGCCACTTGTACCATAAAAGGTACAATTTTGTACTCTTTTTTTTTTTTTAAGTGTATTTACTTTCATCTCACACATGGATTATAAGAAAATATGAACTTGGCATTTACACTTAGATTGAATAGATGTCTCTGAAATCCTTGCTCATAAATACTAACCCAGGTGACAGGAAGATAACACAAAACAACATATTAGGCAGGCATCTTAAAGGATTAGTTCACTTCAAAATGAAAATTTCTTGATATTTTACTCACACCCATCTCATCTCATCTTCAATGGCAACCAAAATGTTGAAGGTCCAAATCAATACATCTTCAACCGTTAGTTCCCATTGAAGTCCATTATGTGGAGAAAAATCCTGAAATGTCTTCCTCAAAAACTTAATTTATTTTTGACTGATGAAAGAAAGACATGAGCATCTTGGATGAGATGGGGGTGAGTAAAATACCAGGAAATGTTCATTTTGAAGTGAACTAATCCTTTAAGTGTAAGGGTTATTTTTACCTGGTGTGTGTGTGTGTGTGTGTGTGTGTGTGTGTGTGTGTGTGTGTGTGTGTGTGTGTGTGTGTGTGTGTGTGTGTGTGTGTGTGTGTGTGTGTGTGTGTGTGTGTGTGTGTGTGTGTGTGTGACACTGTGAATGCACCTGGAAAAGCGTCATGGTTTTCCTTTTTAGCACCAACAGCATCTGTTTTATTATCGGACAGGTTCAGTCACACATCTTTGACTCTCCTCCTTACGTACTGTAAATCAGACATCTGTGGGTCTGTCCTAAAGCGCACCATCAAGTATAATTATATATGCGTTTATTACAAATGATGGAATGATTCAGAATAGGGCAGATTGTGTATAGGCTACACCCATCTCACTGTCCACGCCACTACTCTAATCACCAGTGGGAGTCAGACAGTAGTGAGCGGAGTTAGTGTAAAAAGTTACTCAGGAAATGAATGGGATTTTTATTACTAAACAAACTAAACAAACACTGCATTCCTGTACACATAAAACAAGCCTTTTTACTAATACAGCTTTTGTTTGTTTTGCTTATTTATCCATATGACCAGATTGTAGTGTACCGTAGTCAATTTATTCAGCCTTTACTTTGGTCAGTCTCTAGTACAGTGATCCGCATACTATTTGAGGCTTATTAAAAGCATTAAAATATCCCTCAGAATCCCAGCATCAATCTCACCTCCCTCTTTCTTCACTCAGCCCTTTCTTACCGATCTTAAAAATACTCTTTCATATTCTCTTAGCAGCAGCATCTTCTCCTTATACTTTCTCTCTCTCTCTCTCTCTCTCTCTCTCTCTCTCTCTCTCTCTCTCTCTCTCTCTCTCTCTCTCTCTGTTTTTCCTTCTCTTTCTGTTCCAGACACACAAAATCAATCAAATCTATTTAAAGGCGTGTGACATATCCTCAGGACGCATAAGTCACCCTGAGAGCGATCTGTGTTTAGTGACATTTAAACTCACTCTCACACATGAACTCTGTTAGAGAGCGGCTAACAGTATAAGACGGCTTCCATCATGAAACCTTATAAATGACTGATCTAATAAGCATACAATACAATAATAAAAAAACATATAGGAGAATTTGAGTGAATTTTATTTACACTGACTGAACTTCTCGGTATCGATAAGTATGCATTTATTTCATTTAGCTTTCTCCACCATCTTTTATTTACCTTTTCATTGAGCTTGTTGAAAAATCTCTACCTCCATCCTCATCCTAATTCTTTCCAACTCCTCTTGGGATACATTTAGAGCCAGATTTACTAAACAGGGCAAATTAGCGTGAGAGCTCAATCCCAAAAAAGCGCAGATGTGAGTAGAAAGTTCTGCGGGTGATTTACTGACGACACGCAAATAAAAGATCACAGACACAGCCGGATCATCACCAACACAATCTACCAACAGCAGCACAAATTAGTGTCTGGTTTAAGACGTTTTTGGGTGGTAAATAATGGCGCAAACACCAATAATTCACCGTGCATGATTCATGCGTCTGAAAGGGAAACTCCTACAAATGCATATGCAATAATATCAGCCGCAAAAATAAGCCTGTCCACGCCTTTTCAGCGCTAATTCTTCACTGCGTGTGAAGAGGGTTTGCGCTGGAGCTAGCTGTTAGTAAATCTGGCCCATAGTCTCATATGGCCTGGCTTTTGACTAGTGACATCAAGGACCCTGTCATACACCCGGTGTAATGCGATGCAAGTGTTTTCTGCTAGTTCCAGCCCGACGCAGTTCCCATTTTCACGTCCAGCGCCACGTTGTTTAAATATCAAATGCACTGGCGCATCTGTTCACCCATGGGCGTCTGGTCTGAACACCAGGTGTGTTCAGGAGCATTGTTGCTGCTATTGTGAGGAACTGAAAACGACTGCGCCATTGGCCAACACAAACCTAAAGTCAGTAGCGCAGTGTTTTTGTGTCATTTAAAGAGCGTGTTAGTAATATGAGCCTATAGGCGGGTGCACACTGATTATTACACACACATGGATGCGCCGCAGCACACACACATTTTTAAAGATTAAAAATAAAAGATTCCTCTCTGGAGAAGCGTTCAGTCTTGCATATTCCTCTATGTAAATAGTGAATCCGCCATGGCACGAGCGCAACTGGCTTTTAAAGGGAAAGGGAGATGAGACTCTTTATTGCACGTTATGCCAAAACACACCCAAGACTCATTAAGAGACGAGGTACAACCCTTTTAGACCATGTGCAGACCATTTTTTCCCGTCGTTAAACTAGTAAAAGGGGATTCGGACACGCCCTCGGCGCACCTGCACTTCAGACCATGTGCTCAGATCGATAAAATACGGCCCAAAGTCTGATCTGCATCACAGCTAATTCTGGCCAAGCACAATGTGTCTGATTGGTCGGCTGGAGCAGTGTGTTGTGATTGGTCAAGAGCTTCCAGCGTGTTTGGGAAATGTCCCGCCCCTTACCATAACCACCAGTTTCAACACACTACTAACTAACTCAACCAGGCCCCGCCCCTTTATATATATTCTTATATATATATATATATATATCCTCTTGATATAGAGAAGAACGCACAATAGGTCCCCCTTAAGAAATGATTACACAAACAATAGTATTTGTTTATACATGGCATCTAGCAGAAGTGATAATTCAATGATTTGCATAAAGCAAAGCACATCGCGTGAGGTATTAGCTTTACATTAGTGACTAAACGCTTTGTGGTATTTGTCCCCTACAGTCCAGCATCCAGACCCGAACCAGCCCAAGCCTGAGGGGGGTGAGATGAGAGCCCTGAGTGGGGAGCCGCTGGGAGTGGTCACTAACTGGCCTCCGTCGTTACTGGCCTCTTTACAGCGCTGGGGAACCACACATCCCAAGAGCCCTTGCCTCACCGCTCTGGACAACACCGGCAAACCCGTCTACACACTCACATACGGTACGAATGCCACGGTTTACATAAGAGCGGTTTCACAAACAACTCACACAAGATTCTTCAACTAGACTCATTTGTAATGCATTTAGTTCATGTTCAAAATCTGGCTGATATACCCTTGTGAAAACGAAGTGCACTCAATTGTATTGTAGTGTACAGAGGTGGACAGTAACTAAGTACATTTACTTGAGTACTGTACTTAAGTACACTTTTTGAGTATCTGTACTTTCCTTGAGTAGTATTTTTTCTGGAAACGTATGACTTTTACTTCACTACATTTGAAAGACAAATATCGTACTTTTTACTCCATTACATTTCTATCACATTTCTATCAAGGCCCTCGAAGTAGAAAGTCGTAGCCACTTTGAAAGTCAGTGGATGATTTGTGTTCTTCTTTAAAACGTGATTCGTTTTTTTTTTTTGTGACAGCCTATCAGTAATCACTCTTGTAGGATCACATGAAGCTCAATGATTTCCTAGTATTTTTTGAACACTAATCAATTGATGGCAAAATAGAAGGCAGCAGTTCCCAGATGCAGTGCGCGCAACCATAGTCATACTTAAAAGTTAAAATTCAGAAGAGCAGACGTGGATGAGTCTGAAAAAGTGCGACGACACGAAAGTGCACACAGAAAGCTGCCTCTCAGACTGCTTTCTGTGTACTGAAGTACTGAACTTTAGTCTATTGAAAACTAAAATCTTATTATAGTCAATTAAAACTAGACTAAAACTAAAACAGTTCAGATGCCTAAAATGTTATAGTCAAAAGACTATGACTAAAACTAAATCCAAGTTTGCTGTCAAAATGAACACTGGTATGAAGTATGATTGGTCAAATGATTTTTATAGATTTACCCGCCAAGTTGCCATAGCCTTGTGGATACAGCGCTAACACATAGGTAACGTTCGACAATGATGTTAGTTAGCATGCAAAAGAGTAGTTGGGCTAATAATGTTAACTGAAGTCATTTCAGAAATATGTTTTTACATAATCCTGTCTAATAAACACAATGTAGAAACCTTTCTTTTCTAGTATGATTTTGACTTTGATAAGAGCTTTGTAACTTTTAAGCAAGTATTTAAATGAGTTCAAGGTATGCTAGATGTCAGACGGAGCTTAAACCACCATGATGGAACAGCGTGCATTCATACAACAATGCAACAATAATAAAATAATGTGTTTAGTTTTACTTTTGATACTTAAGTACTTTTAAAAGCAAGTACTTCTGTACTTTTACTTAAGTAAAAATCTATCTTTACAACTTTCACTTGTAATGGAGTAATATATAACCAATAGTATTTTTACTTTTACTCAAGTAATGGAGTTCTGTACTTTGTCCACCTCTGGTAGTGTACTTCAGATCCTAAATGTATATTTTTCTTCTGCAATTGTACTTGCAGATAATAAAATAGAAGTGCACTTAGAGCACGCTCTCAGGACTGTTTCTTAACACACTTAATAATAAGCATAAATGCTTATCGGTACATTCATCAGTAACTTTTTCAACCAAATTTGAACTCATTTCAAAGACAATAGAAGTAATTATGTAATTAGTAATTAGATACTGAAGTGGGTCAAAAACACTCTAAAGTTCAGCTGATTGCATTTAAACTATAATACATTTAATTGCAATTGCAACATTGCATTCAGATCCCACCAAGTATAGTCTTTTGTTCTTTTAAAGTATGTTATTTCCGTAATAATAAGACTCTGTTTCACAAGGGTAATCCTGTATATTTGTTGTGTTTATACTGGTAACAGTGATGAACTCATTGATAAGTGATCAGACAGCGCAGGTTTGAATGTGTGTGTGTGTGTATATGTGTGTGTTTTGATAGGGAAGTTGTGGACGCGGAGTCAGAAACTTGCGTATACGCTGCTGAACAAACTGAGCAGCAGGAATGAGCCACTGCTGCGGCCCGGAGACAGAGTGAGTGTGTTATCCTCGCTTACACCTCACATTAACTCCCCATCAGGGCCAAACCTGTTACACACGGACAGTGATGTGTGACGGCCATCTTGTCTTTTATTTTGAAATTCTTTGGCTTTGAGAGAATGTGCCCCAAACACTAGAGGACTGTCTACTCGCCCAACACACAATCAGGTTTTAAATGGTTGTACTGTCAAGCATGATTCCTCAGAAACATAGCACGTTACCAAAATATCACGTTCGAGCTCATCAAACAAGGGTTTTCTAACTACTTAGTTAAGCTAGTAGGCTAAGATGTTAGCTTGCTAGTGAGATATGTATAGTTTTACCATTTTTTTATAATAACGTTATATGTAATTTAAAGGCACAAATGTAAGATTTTGGGATTCAAATATCCAAAAACCACTAGAACAATGTTAGATATTTTGTTGACCTGTGTGCTTGAATTCTAACGATTCGATTGTGCTTATTGACTCCGATTCCTAATTTTGATTTAAATGAGGTAAAAGCAAAACTTAGATATGATTCACATTATTCCAAATCTTAATTGCAAAACATTTTATTGTAGCTGAATACCATGAACAAAAATCAACAGGCTAAAAAACACTAAAGCCGCGTTTCCACTGCAGGAACTTTCCCCAGGAACTAGGAACTTTGGGCTGGTACTTGGTGTGTTTTGACCGCAGGAACCAGGGTCTAAATGAAGTTCTGGGTAAATATTTCCCCCTCCGAACGGCCCTGCTCCCGAGGTGGTACTTTTTCAAAGTTCAGGAACTTTCGGGGGTGGGACTTGGGCGCTGAACATGCTGATTGGTTGAGCTCACGCAGTATTTTAATTCAACCAGCATTTTTAAAAGTCTTGCTAGGTTCGTTCTGTGTTCAGTAAATATCAGTCTTGCTCTTTCTGTCTGATGGCGTGCGTTCGTCTTAGCAATCGCACGGTCAATGTCCGTAATCGCTGATAATAACATTAAATCTAGCTTTACGAGCTTTCAGAATAAGCTTTAGTATCAGTGCTCGTCTCTTCTCCTCTTTTCCGCCATTTTGTTAATGACCTTTTTATTAAACCAATACATAACTACCAGAAGCAGTGCTACTCCTCGTTATTGTTGCAGAAAGTGTTGCGCAAAAATGATTCCTGTCCGTCTCTGACTGGAGGAGCAGTCGCACGCAGTCCTACATCACTGGACTAATTTGCGTCATCTTCCCGGTACTTTAGACCGCAGTGGAAACACAGATAGTAGCAGGTCTGGGGGGAAAAAAGTTCCTGTAAAAAAAGTTCCTGGTACAAATTGTTCCGGGTAATTTCGGTGGAAACGCGGCTTTACATAAGGAACTTCTGTTTCTGTATTGTTTCTATATAAAAATGCAGATATAATGTAAAGCATTTGCTCTGGCTCTTGTTTTCAATGATTTTGTTCCGTTATAATGTTTGTTGTTGTCATCAGTTGACATTGTGGAATGTGGCGGTTGGTTGGGGTTGTGTTTGTCCCGCCCCTCCTCCACTGTGATTGGACGGCTGGGTGAAAAGTGAGAGTGATGAGCGCTGCGTTTTAACCAATGTTGAACATTCTTCAACTCTCGGCGACCGGTAAAAAGCGCTGAGCGCCTTGTTACGCTCATGGTGTCCTAAAAACGAGGAGCTCCCATTGAAAACAATTGGAAAAATATGT
>JARQWZ010005767.1:0-17500 GCA_033150135.1 Gobio occitaniae
TGACAGTCAAGTGTGTTTAAACAGTGCTGGTCAATTTAACGCACAATATAATGGATGTAATTATTTTTAAATGGATGATACGAGCGTTAACGTTACTTACCATCCCGCGTCACTAATTAAAATCCTCCTCCTGCGAGCCTGACGCCGATGCTGCCTCTCCATCTCCATCTCCATCTCCATCTCCATCTCCATCTCCATCTCCGAAAAAATGCTGTGCAGCAACCAAACACTTGGCACTTCCATTTTTTTCCTGTCAGAATATATTTATTTTTTTTTACAGTCGTTTCTTCACAAATGTATAAAATTCATGCATGTAATTTGAAATAAGGTCAACAATTACTTCAGAAAATATTTTTTTAAACATTAACATATAAATAAAATGAAATTCATACTTGAATAAAAAGTTTCTCACCTCAGAAAATACTTTGCTGTTGATTTGTTGCTGAGTTGTTGCGGAGTGGTGAAGTAAGTAAGAAGGGATACAGTGGTATTGAACTTGGCAGCAATCCAAACAGCCAATCAGAAGAAAGCGGATTTTCACTGACGTAATGACGCAATGACGCGCACTTGAAAGCCTGTTCCATTTACGTGTTTTCCGAATGCTAAAGAGGAGCCTCGCCTAGCCTCTGAAGGAAGTGACTTGGAAGGATCCTTGACATTGAGAAACACCTACAGTGCCTTTAATGCCACCCTCGGTCACATGCTGGGAAAGAGTTAACCCTCTGGGGTTCTTCATTTATGGGTCACACTCTGGAGGGCGGGATTAAGATACAAAAAGATTTGAGTAAAATCAATGAAATATATTTTTTTTCAATAATATTTTTTCTTTTCTTTTTTGGTGTTTTGAGTTAATTTTATGATTTATAATTAATATTTATGCAATAATTACTACCCATTTTTTCCCATTGAATATAATAAAAAAATTTATATCTATATATAATTTTTTTTTAAATTATTATTAAAGCTGTATTTAATTTTAGAGTCAATAGGCCTCATGAAAGCAATTTTTTGAATGAGATCGGTGCCATCCGGTGGACACATTGAGCATTTTTATCACGCAATAGCAAATTTTTATCGCTATAGTGGATCTTGCGTTTTATAAAATTTTTTTAAAAATCGTAGCTTTATCGGAATGGTCTGAAACTTGGTGACTTTATTGGCACTTGGTATATGAACACCCCAAAAAATTGGGGACAGGATTTGAAAGTCTAAGTGGTCGTAAAAAAAAAAAGTCACACTCAGGACCTTCAGGTCAAAAATGACCCCCATAGGAAATGAACGGAAATTAGTTTTTTTGTGCATACAATCTACAAATCAGCCAGAAAAAAAGACTCAACAGTGAAGATCTCTAAAACATCAAGAGTGCAAAACATACAAAAAAACTCACACACACACCTATACACACAAAAACACACGCACACACAAATTAACACGTGCCATTCCAAAAGCTAATTGTGTTTTTGTGTGTGTGTGTGTGTTTTTGTCTGTTTTGCACTCTTGATGTTTTAGAGATCTTCACTGTTGAGTATTTTTTTCTTCATCCTGGCTGATTTGTAGATTTTATGCACAAAACAACTCTGTATTTTCATATTTTTACCAATTTCCCGTTCATTTCCTATGGGGGTCATTTTTGACCCGAAGATCCTGAGTGTGACTATTTTTACGACCACATAGATTTTTCAAATCCTGTCCCCAGTTGTTTTGGGTGTTCATATACCAAGTACCAATAAAGTCACCAAGTTTCGGACCATTCCGATGAAGCTACGATTTTTACATTTTTTATTTAAAAAATATTCAGGTCAGAAATGACCGAAGAGCCCCAGAGAGTTAAACACACTAATGAAAATATTTCAACTGAAATGACAAGGAAGTGAGTGTTCAGTCATGACCTCTGATCTCACCAAACTCATGAGCAGTGAGAATGATTTAGAGCTGGTTCATGGGAACGAATCTGAGACCTTCGGTGGTCTGCTTCAAAACGACACTGATGCAATCCTCCATCACAGAGAGCCAGAGCTTCCCTTCTCTTTAATGTGTGTCCACAGTGAACTACTGCGGGTTTCACTTCTGTTATTCTCAACACGCATCTGGAACTCGTCTGCCTCTCTCTGTTTACAGGCGTGAGGACGAGCATGGCTTCAGATCAGTGAGCGCTGTGGATATAATCATGAGCTCAGGGTTTATTTGATATGAGAGATCAGTCTCTTCCTCAGAGCTTCTGTCTGTCCTCCAGCACAAACATCTCAACACACATTTACTGACTGGAGATATTACATCTTGAAAAAATATATTGTTTTCCCTTTGAATTAAAGGCACAATATGTAAGATTTGAGGATCTCCATAATTCTCTAGATCAGTGTTATATATATATATTGTGTTGGCGTGTGTGTATCATCACAAATGTCTCTGAGAATGTTTAAATCCAGAGAAATAAGCGATTATAACCCGCGCGCCGCCCATCAGTAGCCGCGTTTCCATTACCCTTCAAATTGCGCAAATTGAAATTACGCCCAATGGAAACGCGTCAATTTCATATAAACTCCCATATATCGCAAAAAAGTTTTTACGCTCGCATGAGGTGGTTTTTCAGGCAATTCGAAAAAGGAAATTTTCGCAAAACTGCAATGGAAACAGTTTTTTCGCATGTACAGGTCAGCTGGTCACGCATTGCTCTCGCACAGGGCCTACATATCATTTTTTTTCCACTCAAGTATGTACGAGATCTTATGTCGTTAAAACGACATATATTTTCTCCTAATAAGGAAAGTGGCGTAACTTTATAATGACGGACCCCGGTGCAACCACAAATATCATAACTATCTCTAGGCCTACTGTAATTATGACATATATTCAAGAAATGTATTAAAACAGAAAGACGCTATAGTTTCAGCCGTACTCAAAGACTAGGTCAATCCATTCCCGACGATATTGGTTTGCTTCTTATTTATTAAATATAGCCTACAGCCAAATAGTTGATTAAACATTGATCAAAATTAAAATACAATTTATACAAAACAAAATTAATTTTAAAGAAAGACTTTCTAGAAAACACAATTCAATTGTGCTCAAAATCCATGTCTCCAGACATATGCGCATCTGATTATGTGCTTTACTCATGCTGCTCACTTTTCATAATCAACATATGAAATTAAAAGATTATAATATTTGGACATAGCCTAACTATATGAAACTAAATAGGCTACGTTTTCTTTAACCCTCTTTCCGACGAAGTCGTCGCCTTTTGATGGATTTTTTCCTTAGGCTATTCCAGCGGAAACTTAAAATACTCCGTCATTTTTAGCCATACAGATCAGTGCAAGACATAATTATAAACAGTAAACTGTCTACTTTTATTAGTGTACACTCACGATAACAGCAAAGGCCGTGGACTCAGGGAACAGATTATTTTGCACTCCGCTCCAAACGCTGTCTTCATTTCAAAAATATATTTTGTTTATTAAACGCAAAGTTTTTCATTTCAAAAGCATTTCTAAATTCAGTTTATATTTCCAAAAATGAAATTCCGAGCCAAAATAACGAAGTGGTAAAAAAAACGTTGAGTTACCACCATGAAGATTCAAACGTTTCGCTCGTCTCTGTATGTGGCAGCAATGCGTCACAATAACCTGCGTATGTAAAAGTCGATCATTCTTTACAGATGATGGTATGTTTGGACAGAAGACGAGTTCTTTATTAAACTCATAAAAAAACAATAGAATATAAAATACCACAATTTATCATAACACCTCATATGTGCCGCTCAAGTATAAGGTGCTTTCCTTGCCATCAGTGCTATAACACGCACGTCTCTTTCCATTAATAATAATAACGTGCGGTGGCTGGATATGCAGAAACCTAACAACATACGTAGCATGATTTTTGGAATGATTTATCACGAGAGGAAAAAAAATGTTTTAGTCGCATAACATCAGTTAATGGAAACGCTGTCATTTCGCAATATTTTTTTGTCGACTTTTAGAAAATATCGCAAAAGTTTTGCGCACATCTGTAATGGAAACGCGGCTAGTGACATCATCCCCGCGTGTTATTGTGCAGTAACCATGGCAACACTAGCGGCGCTTTAATATCTGCTGTGTTTTATTAGCCACTGTTTGGATCATTGATGGACAGAAACTCCTCATTGTTCTCCAGCTCAACACAGTTAGTCTGATTGTGTGAATCTACTGTTGTTGATTTACCCAGAATGCCATGTTTTACCGCCTCATATGATCTCACTCACTGCAGTGTGAACAAGTGTCTCATAGTAGCGTTACAACATCACTTTAACACACTCACATGTGTGTGAGAGGATCAAACACACACACACGCATGAGCGGAAGAAGCGGAACCGCTCGCAGCAGAATAAAAGCTCCGCCCACTCACGAGTCAAGACACGCCTCTGAGTCGAGTAAGAGAATAAAAGCTCCGCCCACTCACGAGTCAAGACACGCCTCTGAGTCGAGTAAGAGAATAAAAGCTCCGCCCACTCACGAGTCAAGACACGCCTCTGAGTCGATTAAGAGAATAAAAGCTCCGCCCACTCACGAGTCAAGACACGCCTATGAGTCGAGTAAGAGAATAAAAGCTCCGCCCACTCACGAGTCAAGACACGCCTCTGAGTCGAGTAAGAGAATAAAAGCTCCGCCCACTCACGAGTCAAGACACGCCTCTGAGTCGAGTAAGAGAATAAAAGCTCCGCCCACTCACGAGTCAAGACACGCCTCTGAGTCGATTAAGAGAATAAAAGCTCCGCCCACTCACGAGTCAAGACACGCCTCTGAGTCGAGTAATTACACACTGTGCCTTTAATGGTGTGGGGTTAAAACACCTGTAGTGTGTGTGTGTGTTATTGTTTTTTTGTTTTGTTTTTATTAAGTTTTTCCAAATATCAACAAAAACACACAAACATTACAAAAGAAAAAGACATGAAGCGTACAGTATACAAAGACTATTTAAGAAGACGTGTTATTGTTGACTGAACCAAATCAACCAAGACGCAAGTATCAGGGATGGGCGTAAGTTATTCCTGCACTGGTTCTGGATTGTTTTTATTGTGCCGCTACAATTTAGTCAACAAAACGTTTGTTGGTGAACGCGTGGCATGACTGGAATTAAAGCATTGGTCTGAAACTGTGATCTGCGTCTCAGTCAGCTCTGGTTCAGTAGTCAGGGCACTGATCAGGGATCAGCCCATAGCCTGAGCTGATTGAGACGCAGCCCTGGTGATCTGCAGGTGTGTTTGATTAGGGCTGGAGCTGAACTCTGCAGGATCTGAGTGTGACTCCGCTGGATTAAAGGAAGGCCTGTAGCTCTGACTGGACGTGAAGGAAACGCTTCTTTTAATGAGAGGATTGTTGCACGATTGGATTTTCTAAAACAGCAGGACGTCTGTGGATATGTTTGCTGCCGCTGAACCGGTAGGACTTTGGGTTGTTATGTGTTTGTGTTGGATGAATCATTGTGTTGGACTGATGAGCTTTTGTGAGTCCGTGTGAGTGGGCAGACTTCTCCAATGATGTGTGTTGTTTTGGCTTGTGTTTGCTCGTTTTGCAAATTCAGTGAGTAAGATTGAAACTGGTGTGGATGTTGAACCAGAACAGGACAGACGTAAAGTTCAACTTTGACAAACTTGCGCAACTTGAGACAGAACGAAAAATAATGTAAATGAGATCATCAAGGAGGTCACGCTGAAAAAATGAGACTTTTAAAGAGACAGTCAAGCTTGATCGCATTATGACCTGAGCAAATCAAACAGAATGAGCGGCTCTCAATCACATATAAAGTCAGTGATGCATTTATAAAAGTCAAGTCAGCTTTATTTATATAGCACTTTTAACAATGCAGATTGTTTCAAAGCAGCTTTACAGTGTTAAACAGGAAAATAATGCAGCATAATTTTATTCAGCTGTATAGCCATTCTGGAAAAATTTCAAGTATCATACAGTGACAGTGTGGGCTTTAGATCAATAATTAGATCAGTAATTTAGTTGAAATGGTTAATTAAGTTTAATAATTAGATTTATTTGGATATTTAGTTGAACATGTAGTGTCCCCAACTGAGCAAGACAAGCCAGAGGAAACCCAAACCCCATCAGGAGCAGAATGGAGGAAAATAAACCTTGGAGAAACCAGGCTCAGTCGGGGGGGCAGTTCTCCTCTGGCCAATCAACAAACAGCGTATGATTATTATTCTGGCAGCTTTACAGGTCAGAGGTCATAATAGATCGGAATATTCGAAAGATCGGAGGCAGCAAACCGGAGACGGGTTTATTGAGGATGATGTGACGATGAGGCAGTTTCAGGAGGAGGATAATCACGGTCTCAGACACTTCAGGGTCATGTGTTGGTCATGTGTTGGTCATGTGTTGGTCATGTGTTGGTCATGTGTTGGTCATGTGTTGGTCATGTGTCGGTCATGTGTCGGTCATGTGTCGGTCCTGTGTTGGTCCTGTGTTGGTCCTGTGTTGGTCATGTGTTGATCATGAGTTGGTCATGTGTTGGTCATGTGTTGGTCATGTGTCGGTCATGTGTCGGTCCTGTGTCGGTCCTGTGTTGGTCCTGTGTTGGTCATGTGTTGGTCATGAGTTGGTCATGTGTTGGTCATGTGTTGGTCATGTGTCGGTCATGTGTCGGTCATGTGTCGGTCATGTGTCGGTCCTGTGTCGGTCCTGTGTCGGTCATGTGTCGATCATGAGTTGATCATGAGTTGGTCATGTGTTGGTCATGTGTTGGTCATGTGTTGGTCATGTGTCGGTCCTGTGTCGGTCCTGTGTCGGTCCTGTGTCGGTCCTGTGTCGGTCCTGTGTCGGTCCTGTGTCGGTCCTGTGTCGGTCCTGTGTCGGTCCTGTGTCGGTCCTGTGTCGGTCCTGTGTCGGTCATGTGTCGGTCCTGTGTCGGTCCTGTGTCGGTCATGTGTCGGTCATGTGTCGGTCCTGTGTCGGTCCTGTGTCGGTCCTGTGTCGGTCATGTGTCGGTCATGTGTCGGTCCTGTGTCGGTCCTGTGTCGGTCCTGTGTCGGTCCTGTGTCGGTCTTGTGTCGGTCCTGTGTCGGTCCTGTGTCGGTCCTGTGTCGGTCCTGTGTCGGTCCTGTGTCGGTCCTGTGTCGGTCCTGTGTCGGTCCTGTGTCGGTCCTGTGTCGGTCCTGTGTCGGTCCTGTGTCGGTCCTGTGTCGGTCCTGTGTCGGTCCTGTGTCGGACCTGTGTCGGTCATGTGTCGGTCATGAGTCGGTCCTGTGTCGGTCCTGTGTCGGTCCTGTGTCGGTCCTGTGTCGGTCCTGTGTCGGTCCTGTGTCGGTCCTGTGTCGGTCCTGTGTCGGTCCTGTGTCGGTCCTGTGTCGGTCCTGTGTCGGTCCTGTGTCGGTCCTGTGTCGGTCATGAGTCGGTCATGTGTCGGTCCTGTGTCGGTCCTGTGTCGGTCCTGTGTCGGTCCTGTGTCGGTCCTGTGTCGGTCCTGTGTCGGTCCTGTGTCGGTCCTGTGTCGGTCCTGTGTCGGTCATGTGTCGGTCATGTGTCGGTCATGTGTCGGTCATGTGTCGGTCATGTGTCGGTCATGTGTCGGTCATGTGTCGGTCATGTGTCGGTCATGAGTCGGTCATGCGTTGGTCCTGCGTTGGTCATGCGTTGGTCATGTGTTGGTCATGTCTGGGCGCAGGTCCACCATCTGATCTGGAAAAGACACAAAGCAACGGATCAGTGGAATTGAGAGGTCAGGTGACCAGTCTTTGGGGGATCCACAGACCCCAGGCAACAAAATGTAATTTTGTAACAAAAGAATTGTTTTTTTTAGAACAAATGTAATTTTACTCTGTTTATTAATGTTTTTACTCAACATTTGTGCAGTTTCTGGAGTATTTATAATAATATTTAAATTTATATAAATACATTTAAAATACATATATTTTTAATGGATTTTCACACAAAATAATTTTTTTTAAATGTAAAATTCACTTTATAAAAGACCCAAATTTCTAACTTTCATTAGTGAGGATAACATGGATCATTTGACATGGTTTAGTGTAAGATTTTTGCCCATCTTTTGGAAAATACAGTTAAAAAAAAAAAAAAAAATTACCAGTAAATGTGCTATTTGACTCTTTATTTTTCAGTTGGATTCATATCTAAATGTTATGAAATCACAATTATAACAATTAAAATTAAATAATTTTGTCAAATTTTAGCTTTTTTTTCAATGTTACATTACGATTACAATCAAACCTGTCTGGAGTCTTTAGAGTTTATCATTTATTTCAAACATCTGATTTTCTTATAATTTTACAAATGTACTTCTATAAAGTAATTCTTTACATTTATTTCAGTTCAGTTACTAACTGTAACAGAACAAAGATTTACAGAAATGAACAGTTATATTACATATATATTACAAAATACACAACATGAACATCAAAATGCAATGAACTGAACTGCAATAACGTGTGTGTGTGTGTGTGTGTGTGTGTGTGTGTGTGTGTGTGTGTGATCCTTTTGCATTGTGGATGTTTTATGCATTTGGAAGTGTGGCACTTCATGTCTGTATGCGTGTTCTGTGTTGTTTCTGTTTTTGAGGATGAATTTTGTCCATTTTCGAAGCGGGGTCTCCAGAGACCCTGAGTGTGACTTTTTTGTCACACGAACATAAAAACAGATATCAATCCAATACATTTTTTTATTTGTAGATCTAGAGAGTGTTGACCACCGTACAAAGTCTCATGTCATTTGGAGAAAGGGAACATTTCTTTAAATTTGAGCAAACGTCCTTTGGGGTCAGAAAAGACCGGAGAAGGGTTAAAGGCTCTAGTGTGCGTTGTGTGAAAAGTGATGATGCATCAGTCTGAAGGAATGAATTCTTACTTTGATGAAGGACAACAGGCAAAAGACACTCAAGGCTGATGCGAAATCATTTACTCCTGGAGCCGAGACTCAACTAACTGTTTCTTCTAAGGACTGTGGCAATACAGGAGCCAAGGCAAAGATGGGGAATGTTTCTCAGAGCATTGATTCCCAGAACATCTCAAAGTCAAACAGCTCAAGAGTGTGTGTGTGTGTGAATACTAACACCCAGTATGAAAGCAGCTCCGACGCCGGTCCAGGGAAATACCGATCAAGTTCTCCAAATGAAGGATAAACCGAATGAAGTCACATCTTTACTGATTCAACAACAGTGTTTGTCATCTTTGCCTAAAAGGGAAATTCAAGTGTTTGATGGAATCGCTGTGCCTATCATGCCTTCGTGAAATCCTTTGAAAGAGGAGTGGAGCGTAAAACTGAAAGCCCTTATACGTCCTTGAGCAGTACACCAGGGGTCATCCAGGAGAGGTTCTAGTTCCTAAGAAGCTGTTGTAACTCCATGGAAGAAATTCAGTATGTTCGTGAGATGGATACGCCCCTAATAGTGTAGTGAAGAAATTCTCGAAAGACAAATGGAGAACCGAGGTCTGTTGGAGGAAGCTGTCAATCAAAGAGCTACCTCAGGCGATATTGTTAACTTTGTTGAAAGACAAGTAAAATGAATGACTAGTCCAGTTTTGGGGCGATACATGAGGCTCCAGCATTAACAGGAAGTAAATCGTTGAATGAAGGCAAGTCTCAGTCTTATCTTAAATTTAAAAGAAGCAGTTTTGCTACTACTGTACAGAGTTGTTTTGGAATTGTGCCCGGCGAAAAGATTGCATTCTTAAAAGAGAATGTGTGTAATCTTAAGCACCCTAGTGTACTCCACAATCTACTCAAGAGAAAAGGAGACGGATTCAAAAGCGGACGCTGTAATGGCCAGTGCTCTCGAATCTGTCGAGTCCAGATTTATTGGGGCTGGTGAATACGAACATTAACTCTCCCATAGTTCCTGTTCAAGTGAAGTCTAACAAGGGAAATAAGACTGTGATTACTTACGCCTTTCTGGATTAAGGGAGCACAGCAGTGTTTTGTACACCTGGATTGATGAACAGTCTTGGTCTTTCAGATAAAAAGACTAATATTCTCTTGCGTCCTATGGGACAGGAGAAAGTCATAATACCCATGTTGTTTCCGCATGAGAGGTGGCTGGTTTGAAGGAAGATAACTTTTGGGAGTTTCCTGATGTCTATACACAAAATACTATGCCTGTGCATAGTGGAAACATCCCAAGAGAAAAGGATCTACAGTCGACTCATTAAAGCTTGTAGATGGTCATTATTCTATTGGCTTGCCTTTGAGGAGAGATTGCACGCTGGACAACGTCATGCAGAGAGAGTGACAAATGAGGACTTGGGAAATTATGGTACACAATATATTGCCAAAAGTATTGAGCCGCTCCTCCACATCGCTGAGTTCAGGTGTTCAACCCCTTCATGGCCACAGGTGTGTAACTCCAGCTCTAGTGCAGACGCTTCTACACACACTACTGAGAGAATGGGCCGCTCTCAGGAGTGTGTGTGTGTGTGTGTGTGTGTGTGTGTGTGTTCGCTTCTACACACACTACTGAGAGAATGGGCCGCTCTCAGGAGTGTGTGTGTGTGTGTGTGTGTGTGTGTTCGCTTCTACACACATTACTGAGAGAATGGGCCGCTCTCAGGAGTGTGTGTGTGTGTGTGTGTTCGCTTCTACACACATTACTGAGAGAATGGGCCGCTCTCAGGAGTGTGTGTGTGTGTGTGTGTTCGGTTCTACACTAGTGAGAGAATGGGCCGCTCTCAGGAGTGTGTGTGTGTGTGTGTGTTCGGTTCTACACACATTACTGAGAGAATGGGCCGCTCTCAGGAGCTGAGAGAACTCAAGCGTGGGGCCGTGATTGGTGGACACCTGTGCAATAAGGCCATTTGGGACATTTCCTCACTACTCAATATTCCACGCTCAACTGTTAGTGGGATTATAACAAAGAGGAAGCCATTGGGAACAACAGCAACTCAGCCACAGAGCGGGGTCAGCACATGCTGAGGGTCACAGAGCGGGGTCAGCACATGCTGAGGGTCACAGAGCGGGGTCAGCTCATGCTGAGGGTCACAGAGCGGGGTCAGCGCATGCTGAGGGTCACAGAGCGGGGTCAGCGCATGCTGAGGGTCACAGAGCGGGGTCAGCACATGCTGAGGGTCAGAGCGGGGTCAGCGCATGCTGAGGGTCACAGAGCGGGGTCAGCTCATGCTGAGGGTCACAGAGCGGGGTCAGCTCATGCTGAGGGTCACAGAGCGGGGTCAGCGCATGCTGAGGGTCAGAGCGGGGTCAGCGCATGCTGAGGGTCACAGAGCGGGGTCAGCGCATGCTGAGGGTCACAGAGCGGGGTCAGCACATGCTGAGGGTCACAGAGCGGGGTCAGCGCATGCTGAAGGTCACAGAGCGGGGTCAGCACATGCTGAGGGTCAGAGCGGGGTCAGCGCATGCTGAGGGTCACAGAGCGGGGTCAGCACATGCTGAGGGTCACAGAGCGGGGTCAGCGCATGCTGAGGGTCACAGAGCGGGGTCAGCACATGCTGAGGGTCACAGAGCGGGGTCAGCGCATGCTGAAGGTCACAGAGCGGGGTCAGCGCATGCTGAGGGTCACAGAGCGGGGTCAGCGCATGCTGAGGGTCACAGAGCGGGGTCAGCGCATGCTGAGGGTCACAGAGCGGGGTCAGCGCATGCTGAGGGTCACAGAGCGGGGTCAGCACATGCTGAGGGTCACAGAGCGGGGTCAGCGCATGCTGAAGGTCACAGAGCGGGGTCAGCACATGCTGAGGGTCAGAGCGGGGTCAGCGCATGCTGAGGGTCACAGAGCGGGGTCAGCTCATGCTGAGGGTCACAGAGCGGGGTCAGCGCATGCTGAGGGTCACAGAGCGGGGTCAGCGCATGCTGAGGGTCACAGAGCGGGGTCAGCGCATGCTGAAGGTCACAGAGCGGGGTCAGCGCATGCTGAGGGTCACAGAGCGGGGTCAGCGCATGCTGAAGGTCACAGAGCGGGGTCAGCACATGCTGAGGGTCAGAGCGGGGTCAGCGCATGCTGAGGGTCACAGAGCGGGGTCAGCTCATGCTGAGGGTCACAGAGCGGGGTCAGCGCATGCTGAGGGTCACAGAGCGGGGTCAGCTCATGCTGAGGGTCACAGAGCGGGGTCAGCGCATGCTGAGGGTCACAGAGCGGGGTCAGCTCATGCTGAGGGTCACAGAGCGGGGTCAGCGCATGCTGAGGGTCACAGAGCGGGGTCAGCGCATGCTGAGGGTCACAGAGCGGGGTCAGCGCATGCTGAGGGTCACAGAGCGGGGTCAGCGCATGCTGAGGGTCACAGAAGTCGCCAACTTTCTGCAGAGTCAAGAGCTCCAGACCTCCAAACTCCTGTGGCCTTCAGATGAGCTTTTCAGGGGTTGGACCCTTAATTCCAGTGAAAGGAACTCTTAATGCTTCACCAAGACATTTTGGATGCTACCAACTTTGTGGGCCCAGTTTGGGGACGGCCCCTTCCTGTCCCAGCATGACTGCTCCAGTGCTCAAAGCGTCTCCATAAAGACATGGATGAGGAGTTTGGTGTGGAGGAACTGGAGTCCTGACCTCAACCCGATAGAACAGCTTTGGGATGAATTAGAGCGGAGACTGAGAGCCAGGCCTTCACGTCCAACATCACAAATGAAGAATCCCCATAAACACACTCCTAAACCTTGAGGAAAGAAGAGCTGGAGCTGTTAGAGCTGCAAAGGGTGGCCGACTTCATATTAAACCCTACTGATTAAGAATGGGATTGCATTAAAGCTCATGTGCATGTGAAGGTAAAACTTTTGGCAATATAGTGTACATACCCCATCACGGGTCGTCGCCCCTCCGGGTCGTCTTTGAATGCCCAACTATTACAGGGTCCAGACCTTACCAGTTCATTGATTGGGGTGATTGCCAGATTCAGGAAGGAACGAGCTATGATCATGGCAGATATTGAATCCATGTTTCATCAAGTGAGTGGGGGCAGAAGATGATGCAGATTTGCTGAGATTTCTTTGGTGGCCAGTTGGTAACCTTAGTCAGAATAAGGGCGTGCATCTCTTTGGAGCTACTTCATCAACTAGTTGCACAAACTTTGCTCTCAGAAGGTGCAGAAGACTACAAAGACTTCAGCGAGGAAGTTATTGATGCAATCTTACATTGTTTTTTATGTGGATGACTGTCTGTACTGATGATAAGGCTGTATCACGAACTCAGGAGGGGGAAAGGCTTTTTTAATGCTCAGGGCAAAGAAACTGTGAAGGATTTGGATCAAGATTTAGAGTTCAAGTACGATTGCAGCAAAGACCTCTGCTCAGAACTGTGCATGAACCATCAAGACTCTTCTGGATCATACTATATCAAAATACTATATCAAAAAATGTCTCTAGGTAACAAACTTTTGTTGCAAACAGAGTTTCAGAAATCCTGATGGTGTCATTAACCCAGCAGATACTGTATAGCTTCTAGAGGGTTGAGAGGGGTTCCTGGAGAACAAGAGTTGTGTCACAGTCAATGCTGTACAAATAGAAGAGAATATGGATATGGTTACAACACACTTTATCCAGTACTTCCATTCTTGGACCCTTTTAAAGAAGTCAGTAGCTTGGATCCTCAAATTGAAGCAATTACTCTTAAATCCAAGTCAATCATTGAGAATGGCTCAATCTGGCATGATTGAAAAAACCAACAAAGACAACATTTGAAAGAGGAAATGGAGAAAATTAAGGCATTAGAGGTGATTGGTTACTACCAAAGTTAAAGTGGAATGAATTCTCAAGCCTGCAAAATGGAGAACATATGAAAAGGAACAGTCCCGTTGATAAGCTCAATAATATTCTGGAATATGGTGTTTTAGGAGTAGAGTAGTTATTCCTGAAGACTCGAAAACATCCCGCTACACTTCCACAAACTTTCACATCTCAGGCGTCAGTCCTTACCAGTTTTGGGTTGTATTTGTGGCAGAATATTTTTGTAGTACGAATATCTAAAAAGACTCCGCTTTTATAAACAAGTCAAGTCAAGTCAACTTTATTTATATAGCGCTTTTAACACTGCAGATTGTTTCAAAGCAGCTTTACAGTGTTAAACAGGAAAATAATGCAGCATAATTTTATTCAACTGTCTAGCCATTCTGGAGAAAAAATGTCATCAGTTAATTTCAATTATCATACAGTGACAGTGTGGGCTTTAGATCAGTAATTAGAGCACTAATTTAGTTTTAAATGGTTAATTTAGTTTAATCATTAGATTTATTTGGATATTTAGTTGAAAAATTTAGAAAAATGTAGTATCCCCAACTGAGCACGCCAAGCCAGAGGCAAACGTAAATAACATTTTATTCTAGCTTATACGTCAACGCTTCAATGTGTGTACATTTCATAAAGCAACAATTTGAACCAAAAATGTAGAAAATGGTGTTCAAGACTTCGTCCGGATGTGATTAAGAGCGATAAACAAACACAGATGGAGTCCATCACCCCCAAAGCTTCAGTCGTTTCCTCTTCACGGGTTCCACATCTCATTCAGTAACATCAGGCAGTTTTGATTTACATGCAGTTTGATGATCGTGTTAATTTACACATGCGTCAGCAATGCTTCTATCACATGTTTTTGCTTCTTCTTCCCCTGTGTTTTGATCTGGAGAATCTGTACTCTTTCAGATGTTTTATAGCGCCCCTATAAAAAAGCGGGAAAACACGGATTGCTGAAAATGTCCGTCAATGGCTATGTTTCCATCCAAAGTTGCGAATGTAATTTATGCGCAAAAATGCAATATCGCATAAAACATTTGCGAATAAAGCACCGTTTCCATCCAGTGAGTCGAAGAGAACATAATCGTCACTTCCTGATAAGCTGCCGCTAAAAAATCAGTAAGAAACATAGGAGAAGCCTCCATATATAATCATTTTTGTATATAATAAATGATTTGCGTCTCAGAGAAACTTGTGCATCTCAATAAACTTGTTGTCTTGCTTTCAGAGGCAGATGTGTTGTTTGGGAACGCAGTCATGTAAGAATCGTAAATATACCGAGCATCTTTGACAACAGACTTCTGAATGACCAAAACAGCATTTCAGATGTTTTGCAAACAAGATTTTCCTGCTGGTTAGTACAGTTATGTTGTTACATCGCAAAAATCACATGGTTTTTTTTTTTAAAGGGCATCAAGGAATTTATTCGATAATGCATTTCCATCGTAGTTTATGCGCATGTTTTTGTATCGGATAGAAAATTGATCTGACTCAAACGAGCGCATACGTTTTTTATGCGCATTTTTAGAATTTATGCGCATCTTGGCATTTCCATACAGCATTTTTTGATGAGATATCCCAAAATGCGCATAAAAATAGGTGGATGGAAACCTAGCTAATGGCAGAGATAGAGTTAGTCAGTGTTTCTGTGGGTCTTAAAACCCCACTGGCAGACATTAGTTCTTGTTTTAATCACAGACTCACTTCATTGCGATCGGTTTCTCAGAAAACAAGACTTCTCTTATATGATTTCTCTTCTCCAGTAAATGTGTCTTGATTTAAGGATGTGATTTTAAAACGAGACAGAAACCCTGAGGGAGAGACTCTTGCTTAATTACACAGTTCAGTAAAAGTTATATTCATATTCTAGGGGATTTGTGTTTTGAAGTGTTGCTAAAACAACTGAGTGTGTTTCTCCTGAGACATTTACATTTAGAGAACATTGACATGTTGTGTTCCCTTCGATTTTCCTTACAAAAGGTCTTTAAAGTCTTAAATTCCCCTCGATAAAACCCTGAATTAATACATATTGTGGCGATACTGTATAAAACACCACCTCTCATACATTATTGCTTAATATATGCATTCATACTGTATGATCATTAAATAATTTTTTAGCACATTAAAGTCCTTCACTGTAATTTTTCTCATTAAGTCGTTAAGGATCTACACTGCAAAAAATGATTTTCTTACTTAGTATTTTTGTCTTGTTTCTGGTCCAAACATCTAAAAATTCTCAAAACAAGAAGCATTTACTACTTTGGGGGGAAATAACTCAAAATTAAGTGAGTTTTTGCTGAAAATTAGCAAAATAATCTGCCAATGGGGTAAACAAAATAATCTTAATTCAAACAGAAAACATTATTTTGTTTACCCCATTGGCAGGAAGTAAGAAAAGCATTTTTTGCAGTGTATGATTTTAGAAAATAATGATTTACATCAGAATGAAGCCGTACAAACAGTGTTAGATGTGATTTACATTAAATACACTAAAGCAGCCCAATCAAAGCGTTCTCAGAGCTTTTTTTTATGTTTGAGCTCTACTACAGCAGTTGAGTGTTGATTATTTGCTCATATTCTCCAGTGTTGAGAGAGAGAGAGAGAGAGAGAGAGAGGTTCCCATGGCGACAGCTGTTCTCTGGCGGGATCGTGTTACCCGTGATGATGATCAATGAGTGCCCTTCATAGGATGCACATGCTAGTCTTTGACCTCCTGGAATTTGGCAGATGCCAGTGTGTGTGAGTGGGAAAACCTACCTTTACTAAATATAAACACTATCTAAATATATCTAAATACTGAGCATATCTTACATTTTACATTTAAACACTTGATTTTAGCTGGAGTCTGGAGAAGATGAACACGCTAACGCCGTGTTACTAAAGCTCACGAAATATGTTCTAAGAGCATTTGGCCATTTATGAAAATGTTATGAGAGTGTGTTTGAGAGAGTGTGTGTGTTTGAGAGTGGGTTTGAGAGTGGGTTTGAGAGTGGGTTTGAGAGTGTGTGTTTGAGAGTGAGTGGGTTTGAGAGTGTGTGTGTGTGTGTGTGTGTGTGTGTGTGTGTGTTTGAGAGTGCGTTTGAGAGGGGGTTTGAGAGTGTGTTTGAGAGAGAGTGTGTGTGTGTGTGTGTGTGTGTGTGTGTGTGTGTTTGAGAGTGTGTATGTGTTTGAGAGTGTGTTTGAGAGTATGTTTGAGAGTATGTTTGAGAGTGTGTTTGAGAGTATGTTTGAGAGTGTGTATGTGTTTGAGAGTGTGTATGTGTTTGAGAGTGTGTTTGTGTTTGAGAGTGTGTTTGAGAGTTTGTGTGTTTGAGAGTGTGTTTGAGAGTGTGTGTGTGTGTGTGTGTGTGTGTGTGTGTGTGTGTGTGTGTGTTTGAGAGTGCGTGTGTGTTTGAGAGTGTGTTTGAGAGTGTGTTTGAGAGAGTGTGTGTGTGTGTGTGTGTGTGTGTGTGTGTGTGTGTGTGTGTGTGTGTTTGAGAGTGTGTATGTGTTTGAGAGTATGTTTGAGAGTGTGTTTGAGAGTATGTTTGAGAGTGTGTATGTGTTTGAGAGTGTTTGTGTTTGAGAGTTTGTGTGTTTGAGAGTGTGTTTGAGTGTGTGTGTGTGTGTGTGTGTGTGTGTGTGTGTGTGTTTGAGAGTGTGTTTGAGAGTGTCTTAGAGAGTATGTTTGAGAGTGTGTATGTGTTTGAGAGTGTGTTTGTGTTTGAGAGTGTGTGTGAGAGTGTCTTAGAGAGTATGTTTGAGAGTGTGTTTGTGTTTGAGAGTGTGTTTGAGAGTTTGTGTGTTTGAGAGTGCGTTTGAGAGTGGGTTTGAGAGTGTGTTTGAGAGAGTGTGTGTGT
>JARQWZ010005767.1:30000-37500 GCA_033150135.1 Gobio occitaniae
CTGGAGAACAGACAGAAACTCTGAGGAGGAGCATCATGTTTGCAGTGTTTTATCAATATGAATTAAGAAGTATAATAAGTAGGCTACATTTATTTATCCATAAATATATCCATAATTCTCTAGATCAGTGTTATATATATTGTGTTGGTGTGTGTGTGTATCATCACAAATGTCTCAAGAGTCCACTGAAGAGTCAAGACACACCTTTGAGTCGAGTAATTACACACTGTGCCTTTAAGTCAAGTCAAGTCAACTTTATTTATATAGCGCTTTTAACAATGCAGATTGTTTCAGAGCAGCTTCAGTGTTAATGCAACAGAATTGGGAGGGCCTCCATGTCCATTTTGCTTGGGGCCCTTAAATTCCTTCAAACGGCCCTGATCAAAGCATGTGTATGAAATGCTGTATGAGTGACGCATGCGCGGATGGATCGCGCTGACTGTCCTCAGCTGAACCGACGCCGCTGCCCAGAATCCGCTCGGTTTAAAGAACCCAACCGGCACAACAGAGCGAGATAAACCAGTCAACACTGAATCAACACGACTGTGATCGTGTGTGTCGATGTGGAGCTTCTGACGCCACACCGTGAAATCCTCGCCGTTATCAGACTCGAGTGGAAAGCTTCAGATTATCCACGCCAAGATGCTTTTCTCTCTTTTGCTCAGTTTTGTTTCAGACTCTTTCTGGAAGTTAAGCAGCACATTCATCAGCACGAGACCGTATCTGTCAGCGGGACAGAAGCTGTTTCCATGGAAACTAATCCGGTTTACAATGAGACCGAGACGCTCCTCCTCAGATCCTCTGACAGGAAGATCCATCCGATCAATCAAAGAACGCCACCATGATTTAACCGATTCGCAAAACTCCACATGACACAGATCATATCTCAGTCCATGAATACACTCTCCAAAAAATTATACGTTGGATTTACTTAATTTTTTATGTCAACAGATTCCACGTAATTGGGTTATGTTGAATTTAATCACACACACCATTTGATCACATGTTCAACTCCACACACCAGATCACATGTTCAACTCCACACACACCAGATCACATGATCAACTCCACACACACACCAGATCACATGTTCAACTCCACACACACTAGATCACATGTTCAACTCCACACACATCAGATCACATGTTCAACTCCACACACACCAGATCACATGATCAACTCCACACACACCAGATCACATGTTCAACTCCACACACATCAGATCACATGATCAACTCCACACACACCAGATCACATGATCAACTCCACACACACACCAGATCACATGTTCAACTCCACACACATCAGATCACATGTTCAGCTCCACACACACCAGATCACATGATCAACTCCACACACACCAGATCACATGTTCAACTCCACACACACCAGATCACATGTTCAACTCCACACACATCAGATCACATGATCAACTCCACACACACCAGATCACATGATCAACTCCACACACACACCAGATCACATGTTCAACTCCACACACATCAGATCACATGATCAACTCCACACACATCAGATCACATGTTCAACTCCACACACATCAGATCACATGATCAACTCCACACACACACCAGATCACATGTTCAACTCCACACACACTAGATCACATGTTCAACTCCACACACATCAGATCACATGTTCAACTCCACACACACCAGATCGCATGTTCAACTCCACACACACCAGATCACATGTTCAACTCCACAAACACACCAGATCACATGTTCAACTCTGCACACACCAGATAACATGTTCAACTCCACACACACACCAGATCACATGTTCAACTCTGCACACACCAGATCACATGTTCAACTCTGCACACACCAGATCACATGATCAACTCCACACACACCAGATCACATGATCAACTCCACACACACCAGATCACATGTTCAACTCCACACACATCAGATCACATGTTCAACTCCACACACACTAGATCACATGATCAACTCCACACACACCAGATCACATGATCAACTCCACACACACACCAGATCACATGTTCAACTCCACACACACCAGATCACATGTTCAACTCCACACACATCAGATCACATGTTCAACTCCACACACACCAGATCACATGTTCAACTCCACAAACACACCAGATCACATGTTCAACTCCACAAACACACCAGATCACATGTTCAACTCCACACACACCAGATCACATGTTCAACTCCACACACACCAGATCACATGATCAACTCCACACACACCAGATCACATGATCAACTCCACACACACACCAGATCACATGTTCAACTCCACAAACACACCAGATCACATGTTCAACTCCACAAACACACCAGATCACATGTTCAACTCCACAAACACACCAGATCACATGTTCAACTCCACAAACACACCAGATCACATGTTCAACTCCACAAACACACCAGATCACATGTTCAACTCCACACACACCAGATCACATGTTCAACTCCACACACACCAGATCACATGTTCAACTCCACACACACACCAGATCACATGTTCAACTCCACACACACACCAGATCACATGTTCAACTCTGCACACACCAGATCACATGTTCAACTCTGCACACACCAGATCACATGTTCAACTCTGCACACACCAGATCACATATTCAACTCTGCACACACCAGATCACATGTTCAACTCCACACACACCAGATCACATGTTCAACTCCACACACATCAGATCACATGTTCAACTCCACACACACTAGATCACATGATCAACTCCACACACACCAGATCACATGATCAACTCCACACACACACCAGATCACATGTTCAGCTCCACACACACCAGATCACATGTTCAGCTCCACACACACCAGATCACATGTTCAGAGAGGAGCTCTCTATAAACACAGATTTGAGCTTTAAACAACTACATTATCGCATGGAAAACTCTTAAAACTTCGTGTTGTGACACAATAACAGTAGTGTTTTTAAATTATGCGGTTTTTCATGACATCACTTCACCATGTGACCGCAGCGAGCAGGCTCCTGATTGGTTAACGCGCCGCGAACAGACGCCAAAGTTCAGATTTTTCAACGCGGGGGTCAAACGCAAATTCCATTCAAACGCGTGAACGCACAAAAACACCAAACAAAGTCACTCGCAAGACGTCATTCGTGTGAACTGGACGAGTGAATGAGACGGAATCACGACTATCGCACCGCAGGACCTCCAGACACTCGTCAACGCGTCTTTACATTGATGCGACATTGAAATCAGTATCAAGATGCATGTTGACTAAATTCAAGCATTAAAGAGAAAACAGTGTCTTCACTTTTCTCTTTTTACACATTCATTTCCCACATATAATTGAATGAGGAAAGAAAAAACTAAAGAAAACAGCAACAACAGACTAGCATGTTGACTACTTGATCATAAATGTTGCTCTCCTTTCTTTCTGGCCAGCACATTTCTCAATAACTCTCTGATTAAAGTCCGTCATCTCAGTAGAGTCATGACGTTAGGATTGTTCATTTAGATATCTGAGGTCTCTTACCCCTGCTGTTGTCCACAAAACTTCAGTACCGACACTTTGAAATAAAATACTTTATTGGGAAAGCAATAAAGGGCATTGCTAACACACATCAGCCGCCCTAACGTTTCTCATAACAAGAGTGTGAAGCTTCATCCTCTGTCATTGGCTGATGCTGGATCTGTAAATCGCGTTGGTTCGAGATCCTTTATCTTTTTTTTCTTCCAGCAAACGCCTTGTGAAAGAGTTTGGTTTAACTGCTGCCATCTCTACGAAACTGATCATCCTAAAGGTTTTGGCGTAGTCGGCGTGACTGTGTCGCCGCACACTTTCACTTTAGTGGCCAAGAGCGGAAAGTTGACTGACAGGTGACGAGAACCAATCAGATTGGATAAAATAACACAATCCAATTCTGATTCGCCAGGGACGCAGCGACCTGAGGAGGAGGATCTTTAAGAACCAATCAGAGACCAGCTTCAGGTCACATGCTGCCCGTATATTTTTAGACTCTGATAGACGTCCATTAGTCCGGCTTCCCTCACGCATGAAACATATTGAAGAACATATTAGTTAACCGATTAAAGCCAGTTTTTATTAAATGCTGAGGCTCTTACTAACAGCGGCACATCGTATGAGTAAACTATTTTATTTTTATTTCTTTTTTATATCATTTTTGTATATATGTATATTTCTGGAATTGTGACGGGGGCGGCGCCGCAGCGCCCTCTATTGACCAGCCGCCACTGGTGCTGCTTTAAATCAGTGTTTCCCAACCTTCAGTACGGTTCAGTATTTATGTTCATGCTAATTTTAGCATCTACTGTCCCTTTTGAGTGTCGTGGCAAAGCATGCTGGGAAATATAAATCCCAGCCCAGTTTCGGTTAAATTTAAGTTTGTCTGAATGAAAAGAAACGCGTTCATCAAACTCAGACCAATGAAGCAGCTCAGAGACTGAGTTTGAGAACTCAAAGGAGAGAGAAAGTTCTGCTCAACTCAAACCCGTTCATTATTCTGAGCGTTAGTGTTTACAGTCAATACATGACAAAACAAAGACACTGGCGTTACTTTACTAGTTACTTGAAAAAAGTAATCTGATTACATTACCTGGAGTTACATGTAATGCGTTACACAAAACACTGGAAACTGTACATATACACACTCACACACATTGTATGTATATAAATGTTAATGATGATGATCAGCTGTTGTGATTGGCAAACATTCATCAGAATCAATGGAAGGTTTTCAAACTTAAATTTGAAATCGCTTCACGAACAAGAACAAATGTAGGCGGAGCTTGAGTGTGTCTGTGGGGAATTGATTGGATGGTTGTGGTTTGCTATTGGCTGATCTCATGTGAGTGACAGGTGGCCCCGCCCTCATCATCAGAGGACAGATGAAGTTATTTTGACTCATAATAAACACTGATATTCGATAAGGAAACTAGAATCGTCCGTTGTGATGACAGTAGTGTAGGTGTTATTCTCTTCGTGTCGTCCTCCACGGATTCACATGTAACACACACTGCTCGTGCACACCTGCTCGTGCACATACTCACTCACACACAAGCGCCATGTACTATTTTAGTCCGGATTCTTGTGCAAACATCACAGAATGACTCCTGACCTCCTGAACTGGACATATTTCAAGCGCAATGCGATCATGTTCAGTTCACAGTGTCGGGCACGAGCGCAGCCTGGTTTAGACCAGCTCTCAGACCAGAGGAAACCATACGAGATGATGTTTAACACACACACACACACACACACACACACACACACACACACACACACACACACACACACACACACACACACACACACACACACACACACACACTGATTCCTTCAGTGACGGATGATTGACACGCTGTCAGTGTGACGCATGTCTCCAGCTCTTTAAAGCTCGTGATGATCCAGGGATCTCAGGACTTTCAGGGTTTGATTGGTCGCGCGCGCCGCCTAGTGTCCGCGGGTGAAGACGCACGCTCCACTCCAGCCACTCCAGATCAGATGAAGTTTCCCCGCCGCGCGTAAAGACGCATCAGTCCCGGAGTCTCCGGATCAGTGTGTGTGTCCATCGGGATGCGCAGGGATGTGTCCGGAGGCGGAGTGACTGACATCCGTCATATAAAGGGAAGTCGAGCAGCTGAGCTTCAGAAACTCTCTCTCTCTGATCATGAGAAGCGCGCTCGTGTGTCTGCTCATCTTGCCGCGGTTCCTCGCCGCCGCGCTCATGCTGTGGTGTCTGGACTTCCTGTGCGTGAGGAAGAGGGTTTTACTCCATCACGGCCAGCAGGAGGAGGAGGAGGAGGAGGAGGATGAAGACCCTCCGCTGTGCGTCTCCGACAACAACCGCATGTTCTGCTGGGAGTCGCTCAAAGCGGTTTTCCACGGGCACCGGCTGGACTGGATGAAGTCCGCGCGCCTCGGCCACGCGGCGCCCAACAGTGAGGTGGTCCCGCTGGAGCGGCTCGAGCGCGCACGCATCCTGGAGTTCGCGCGCGCGCGCCGGCCGCTGGTGCTGAGCTTCGGCAGTTGCAGCTGACCGCCGTTCATGCGGCGTCTGAAGGCGTTCCAGCGGCTCGTGCGTCAGTACGCGGACATCGCCGACGCGCTGGTGGTGTACATCGAGGAGGCGCATCCGTCCGACGGCTGGACCAGTTCCGACGCGCCCTATCAGATCCGCCGGCACCGCAGTCTGGAGGAGCGCGTGAGCGCGGCGCGGCTGATGGAGCGCGAGGCGCCGGGCTGCGCGATAGTGGCCGACAGCATGGAGAACGTGTCCAACGGCGCGTACGGCGCGTACTTCGACAGGCTGTACATCGTGCAGGACGGGCGGGTGGTGTATCAGGGCGGCAGGGGACCGGAGGGATACCGGATCTCCGAGCTCCGGCTCTGGCTGCTCCAGTACCGCGCGCGGCTGCGCGATGACGCCCTGCTCCCGGTGTAAGAGCGCGGCTGCCCGGGACGGACTGGACTGTATCTATGGAAACCCTTTCCCGCCACACAGGCAGAAAAAAATCATGCTTAATAATTGACCATTTATGAGATTAAAGTCGAAGTCATAACTGTGACTTTTTAATCTCATAAGTATCACTTAATATGTCATAATTATTTTTTCTCATAATTTCGACTTTTAATCATAATTATCTCTAAATATGTCATACTGTCAACTTTATGACATACCACAATTGAAATGAAAAAAGTCAGTATTATTTTTAATAAAACGTCTAATTATCACTTTTGTACGTCATAATTTTGACTTTTTGTCAGTTTAATTTTTCCTCATAATTATGACTTTTTTATTACATAGTAAATATGACTTAGTATGTCATCATTGTTTTTTATCTCATAATTTCGACTATTAATCATAATTGTCACTAAATATGTCATACTGTCAACTTTGACATACCACAATTGAAATTTAAAGTCATTATTACTTTTTATAAAACGTCTAATTATCACTTTAGTACGTCATAATTTAGACTTTTTATTACCTATAAAATATAATCGACATATTTATATAACATATTAGTACATATGACTTAGTATGTCGTCATTTCAACTTTTAATCATAATTATCACTAAAAACGGTCAACATTTTATCTCAATGAAGTTTGAATCTCATAATTATCAGCAGGTCACAATTGTTTTCATATCATAATTTCAATATTTTTTTTTATCCCAATTATGACTGTCATAATTATCACTTGATAGCCTGTCATACTGTCATCTTCATGACATACTAAAATTATGGGAAAGCGAAATTAAGACACTAAATATGAGATTAAAAAGTCATTATTTCGATTTTAGTTTAAAAAGTTGAATTTTGAGTTGAATTTTTCCTCATAATTATGACTTAACATATGACTTAGTAGGTCATAATTATCACTTAATATGTCAAACTTTTGACTTGTTGTCAATGTTGAGTTACTGATGATGATTTACCAGAGCGTGAGTGTGTGTGTGTGTGTGTGTGTGTGTGTGT
>JARQWZ010005767.1:52500-67926 GCA_033150135.1 Gobio occitaniae
ACACACACACACACACACACACACACACACACACACACACTCCAGTGTAGATCAGCTGTACACACACACACACACACTCCAGTGTAGATCAGCTGTACACACACACACACACACACACACACACACACACACACACACACACACACACACACACACACTCCAGTGTAGATCAGCTGTACACACACACACTCCAGTGTAGATCAGCTGTACACACACACACACACACTCCAGTGTAGATCAGCTGTACACACACACACACACACACACACACACACTCCAGTGTAGATCAGCTGTACACACACACACACACACACACTCCAGTGTAGATCAGCTGTACACACACACACACACACACTCCAGTGTAGATCAGCTGTACACACACACACACACACACACACTCCAGTGTAGATCAGCTGTACACACACACACACACACTCCAGTGTAGATCAGCTGTACACACACACTCCAGTGTAGATCAGCTGCACACACACACACACACTCCAGTGTAGATCAGCTGCACACACACACACACACACTCCAGTGTAGATCAGCTGTACACACACACACACACTCCACTGTAGATCAGCTGTACACACACACACACTCCAGTGTAGATCAGCTGTACACACACACACACACTCCAGTGTAGATCAGCTGCACACACACACACACACACACTCCAGTGTAGATCAGCTGCACACACACACACACACACACACACACTCCAGTGTAGATCAGCTGTACACACACACACACTCCAGTGTAGATCAGCTGTACACACACACACACACACACACACACACACACACTCCAGTGTAGATCAGCTGTACACACACACACACACTCCAGTGTAGATCAGCTGCACACACACACACACACACACTCCAGTGTAGATCAGCTGTACACACACACACACACACACACTCCAGTGTAGATCAGCTGTACACACACACACACACACACACACACACACACACACACACACACACACACACACACTCCAGTGTAGATCAGCTGTACACACACACACACTCCAGTGTAGATCAGCTGTACACACACACACACACTCCAGTGTAGATCAGCTGTACACACACACACACACACACACACACACACACACACACTCCAGTGTAGATCAGCTGTACACACACACACACACACTCCAGTGTAGATCAGCTGTACAAACACACACTCCAGTGTAGATCAGCTGCACACACACACACACACACACTCCAGTGTAGATCAGCTGCACACACACACACACACACACTCCAGTGTAGACCAGCTGTACACACACACACACACACTCCAGTGTAGATCAGCTGTACACACACACACACACTCCAGTGTAGATCAGCTGTACACACACACACTCCAGTGTAGATCAGCTGCACACACACACACACACACACTCCAGTGTAGATCAGCTGCACACACACACACACACACTCCAGTGTAGATCAGCTGTACACACACACACACACACACACACTCCAGTGTAGATCAGCTGTACACACACACACACACTCCAGTGTAGATCAGCTGTACACACACACACACACACTCCAGTGTAGATCAGCTGTACACACACACACTCCAGTGTAGATCAGCTGCACACACACACACACACTCCAGTGTAGATCAGCTGTACACACACACACACTCCAGTGTAGATCAGCTGCACACACACACACACACACTCCAGTGTAGATCAGCTGCACACACACACACACACTCCAGTGTAGATCAGCTGTACACACACACACACTCCAGTGTAGATCAGCTGCACACACACACACACACTCCAGTGTAGATCAGCTGTACACACACACACTCCAGTGTAGATCAGCTGTACACACACACACACACACACACTCCAGTGTAGATCAGCTGCACACACACACACACACTCCAGTGTAGATCAGCTGTACACACACACACTCCAGTGTAGATCAGCTGCACACACACACACACACTCCAGTGTAGATCAGCTGCACACACACACACACACACTCCAGTGTAGATCAGCTGTACACACACACACTCCAGTGTAGATCAGCTGTACACACACACACACACACACACACACACACTCCAGTATAGATCAGCTGTACACACACACACACACACACACACACACACACACTCCAGTGTAGATCAGCTGTACACACACACACACACACACTCCAGTGTAGATCAGCTGTTCTCTGTGTGAATATACAGTAAAGTGTGATTTATTCCTGTGATCAATCATCATTCCTCCAGTCTTCAGTGTCACATGACCCTTCACTGATCATCCTCATATGAGGATTTGATGCTCAACACACACAGTTATGATTGAGCCAAACGTGTGAATCAGTGATGAAGGTCCAGATGATCCTCAGTTGACCGAACATGACCCACTTCCGGCGCTGAGGGACCAGTGCGTGGGAGGAATGAGAGGATCATGGGAAACTAATCCATGACTTCCTGCTGCCGGATCACAGTCCATTAAAACAAGCCCCGCAAATCCAGCGCACTTCTAGAGGAACGTCAGAGAAACGTCAGAGAAACGTCAGAGAAACATCAGAGAAACATCAGAGAAACACCAGAGAAACGTCAGAGAAACATCAGAGAAACATCAGAGAAACGTCAGAGAAACGTCAGAGAAACGTCAGAGAAACGTCAGAGAAACATCAGAGAAACGTCAGAGAAACGTCAGAGAAACATCAGAGAAACATCAGAGAAACGTCAGAGAAAACGTCAGAGAAACGTCAGAGAAACGTCAGAGAAACGTCAGAGAAACATCAGAGAAACGTCAGAGAAACACCAGAGAAACGTCAGAGAAACGTCAGAGAAACATCAGAGAAACATCAGAGAAACACCAGAGAAACGTCAGAGAAACATCAGAGAAACATCAGAGAAACATCAGAGAAACGTCAGAGAAACGTCAGAGAAACGTCAGAGAAACGTCAGAGAAACATCAGAGAAACATCCGCAGAATCCGCCGGACGCTCTGGGGAACACGGCTGTATTTGAACTAAAGATGATAGTAATAGTTCATCGGGAAATAAAACGTCCGTTTTCTCGAGCAGATCATGATGAAGATTTCAGCAGATAAATGACTTGTTTATATGAACAGACCGAGGACAGATTGAGAAATGTATTTTCTTTTTTTGGTCATTTAAAGTGTGAGGTGTATTTAAATAATCACGGCCAATCTTAGATCTGGACGCTTCACAAGCTCCTGTTCAAGACGATAACGCAGATTGGTTCGTAGAAATCGACCTGAAGTAAATTAATTTTTAATTATTGGACTAAACCTCCACAAGTAGTCCTAGAATACTGTCTAACACCTGATGCTGCTCTGTCCAGTCCTCGTCATCAGTGAGGAACCTGTGCTCTTTGGTCTAAATGGTTTATCTCCAGTACTTGAGCTCTTAACACATTATCCTCCATCTCGTCTACTGCGCTCTCTAAACTCTGGCCAGTTGATCATACCGACAATATCCAAATCAACTGCAGGCGCTCGATCGTTTTCCTATTTAGCACCTAAACTCTGGAACAGTCTTCCTAACATTGTTCGGGAAGCAGACACACTCTGTCAGTTTAAATCTAGACTAAAAACACATCTCTTTACTGTGGCATACACATAAAACACTTTTTCAATGAAATGATTGTTAGGCTGCATTAACTAGGTCAGCCGGAACCGGGAACACTTCCCATAACACCTGATGTACTCGTTACATCATCAGAAGAATGCACAACACATGACCAACAAAAGACCAACACATGACCAACACATGACCAACACATGGCCAACACATGACCAACACATGACCAACACATGACCAACACATGGCCAACACATGACCAACACATGACCAACACATGACCAACACATGACCAACACTAATCTCACATGACCAACACATGACCAACACATGACCAACACATGACCAACACATGACCAACACATGACCAACACATGACCAACACTAATCTCACATGACCAACACATGACCAACACAAGACCAACACATGACCAACACATGACCAACACATGATCAACACATGACCAACACATGACCAACACATGACCAACACATGACCAACAAAAGACCAACACATGACCAACACATGACCAACACATGACCAACACAAGACCGACACATGACCGACACATGACCGACACATGACCGACACATGACTGACACATGACCAACACATGACCAACACATGACCAACACTAATCTCACATGACCAACACATGACCAACACATGACGAACACTAATCTCACATGACCAACACAAGACCAACACATGACCAACACATGACCAACACATGACCGACACATGACCGACACATGACCGACAAATGATCGACACATGACCGACACATGACCGACACATGACCAACACATGACCAACACATGACCAACACTAATCTCACATGACCAACGCATGACCAACACATGACCAACACTAATCTCACATGACCAACACTAATCTCACATGACCAACACATGACCAACACATGACCAACACATGACCAACACATGACCAACACATGACCAACACATGACCAACACATGATCGACACATGATCGACACATGATCGACACATGACCGACACATGACCGACACATGACCGACACATGACCAACACATGACCAACACTAATCTCACATGACCAACGCATGACCAACACATGACCAACACATGACCAACACATGACCAACACATGACCAACACATGACCAACACATGACCAACGCATGACCAACACAAGACCAACACATGACCAACACATGACCAACACAAGACCAACACATGACCAACACATGACCAACACATGATCGACACATGACCAACACATGACCGACACATGACCAACACATGACCAACACTAATCTCACATGACCAACGCATGACCAACACAAGACCAACACATGACCAACACATGACCAACACATGACCAACACATGACCAACACTAATCTCACATGACCAACTTATGACCAACACAAGACCAACACATGACCAACACAAGACCAACACATGACCAACACATGACCAACACTAATCTCACATGACCAACGCATGACCAACACAAGACCAACACATGACCAACACATGACCAACACATGACCAACACATGACCAACACTAATCTCACATGACCAACTTATGACCAACACAAGACCAACACATGACCAACACATGACCAACACATGACCAATTTTTGTTTTGTTAATTGGCCAGAGGAGAACTGCCCCCCCGACTGAGCCTGGTTTCTCCAAGGTTTATTTTCCTCCATTCTGCTCCTGATGGGGTTTGGGTTTCCTCTGGCTTGTCTTGCTCAGTTGGGGACACTACATGTTCAACTAAATATCCAAATAAATCTAATTATTAAACTTAATTAACCATATCAACTAAATTACTGATCTAAAGCCCACACTCACTGTATGATAATTGAAATGAACTGATGACATCAGCGTTTTCTCCAGAACGGCTGTACAGACGAATCAAATTCTGTGTCATTATTTTTCTGTTTAACACTGTAAAGCTGCTTTGAAACAATCTGCATTGTTAAAAGCGCTATATAAATAAAGTTGACTTGACTTGAAGGACGTGCACTTTCAGGTCTCGATTCTCCTTTCTTTGATTTGCCTTTGACCAGTACATGATCCTGCCCTTCGGGCTCTGTCTCCTGAGGCGGCCCTTTCTCCGCTCACTGAAGTGGGTGTTAGCGTTCTCAACGTTCTCGACGACTGGCTCATTCTAGCTCTCGAGATCTGTTGTGTGAACACAGGGACACCTCGGCCATCTGGGCTTCAGGTCAACTGGCTCTCCCCGGGCAGAGCATCTGTGTTCTCTGTATGGAGTTGGACTCGGTCAATATGATGGTGCGTCTCTCCAACGAGCGAATACGTTCAGGGGGAACTGAAATAGTGTGGCATCCACAGCCACAGTAACGCCGCTCGGAGTGATGCACATGAGACCGCTACAGCACTGGCTTCACAACCGAGTCCCGAAACGGGCATGGCCCTGAGGCACACTCCATGTGACCATCACACCGATATGTTGCCGAACTTCCAGTCCTTTGCCTTTCTACAGGCCAGAGTGCTCTTAGAACAAGTGTCCAGGCATGTTGTAATCAACAGATGCCTCCAGAACGGGCTGGGGCGCTGTATGCAACGGGCACTGCCTCCTGGACTGGATATTGGGATCCCATTATATGATATCAATATAAGATATCAATGGCCAAGACCCTTCCTATCAGAGCAGGCCACACAACTCCTGGTCCAAGCTCTTGTTCTCTCCAGACTGGACTACTGTAATGCTCTTCTAGCGGCCTTCCGGCATGCACTATCAAACCCTTGCAACTGATCCAGAATGCAGCGGCGATGGTGATCTTTAATGAGCCGAAGAGAGCGCACGTCACGCCTCTCTTCATCAGTCTCTTCATCAGTCTCTTCATCCGTCTCTTCATCAGTCTCTTCATCAGTCTCTTCATCAGTCTCTTCATCAGTCTGCACTGGCTGCCAATAACCGCTCGCATCAAATTCAAGGCACTGGTGCTCGCCTTCAAAGCAACCACTGGCTCTGCACCAATATACCTAAACTCGCTTGTTCAGACTTACACACCCTCCTTACGTTCTGCCAGTTCTGTGGTGCCATCCCAGAGAGGCATGAAATCGATCTCTCTGACCTTTTCCTGGACGGCCCCCACCCGGTGGAATGACCTGCCGATCTCAATTGACCTATCGGTAAGCCCCGCCCCCCTTAGTTACTGTTGCTAACTCGGACAAACAAACGGAGTTGCTATATCTTACAGTGACAGCTGTCAGTGTGAAAACCTTATCCCGAGATGTTTTTGAACACAGAATGTAGCGTATATCCCGTCTGAATGATGGCCAAACTTAACTGATGGTTTATGAAGTTCATTACATCGTTTTTCACTCAAAAAATCATCGTAAGAGCAGAACAAACAAAGCATATGTGCGCCTTAACGTCTCATTTACAAACTCTCTCTCTCCGTGGCATTACCATTAACATACACAGCAAATTACACTAAAACACTCACAGTAAACAAACATATACACAGACCTTTTGTCTTTTCGGGGGTGCAGTTAATAACTGGTGAACTTTGTTTCTGCAAAACAACTCAGATAAACTGCGTGCGAGCTCTCCCTTTACTACCGGTTGACAATAACACCCATCAAAATATAGTCCTCCATATAAGACAGATAATGCAGACCTTTAAACATATCTAAACTCACATAAATAAAATGGGAATAAAATAAATATGGTGAGATTAATTTGGAAGCGATGGTTTACAGATCTCAATGCAAACGGGAGAAGCCTCTTGTTACGATCACAGATGATAACATCCAGGATCAGCACTGTTCATGTACCGCAGGGTAAGATTACATACATTCACATTTAATCAGTTTAATAATATGGAGAGATGCACTGAAATGTAGACCTTCGTGTTTCTGACCTACATGCATGAGAACAGTTAGTTATAGTTAGTCGGTTTGTGTGTTAGCAGACTTTAATAGTTAACTTTAATAGTAACTTAATTAGAGTATGACAACCAGAAACTCCTCTCAGGATCCCTGGAGTCAGTGCTACAGTTCCTCAGGCACGACGTTTAGCATTTCTGTAGCATAAACACCATCAAACCGATGACAGCTTCAGATTCTCCAGTGTTTCTCTATGGCGCTGAAACCTAAAGATGTCCGAGTTCCGGTCCTAGCGCAACTGATACTCAAATGCTATTGGCTCATCTGCGTTCGAGGGGAGGGGCTTACCGATAGGTCAATTCGAGCAGCCGAGTCTGTAGCCATTTTCAAGAAACATCAAAAAACACATCTTTTCCAGCAGCACCTGACCAATCAAGAATAGCACTTATCACTCTATTCATTTTCTGTTTGTCTATTTAAAAATATATATATTTTTAAAAATCCTATGTGTTCTGTTCTAGATTAATTGAGACTTGTTACAGCACTTGCATGCTGTTGCCCTTGACTGTCCTAGTTGCTTCTATTGCCCTCATTTGTAAGTCGCTTTGGATAAAAGCATCTGCTTAATGACTAAATGTAAATGTAAATGTAGAGTTCTGAGTGTAGGTCCGGATAGACAAGACTGCAACAGTGTCCCATATATCAACCATCAAGGCAGTGTCCGCTCAGAACTCGCCCGCCATCTCCTCCTCTGGAGTCAGACCCGTTCGCTCAGGGCCATTAGTATTCCGGGTGAGTTTAGTTGTGTGGCCGACTCGCTCTCATGACAGCTCACTTTCCCCGAAGAATGGAGACTCCATCCCCAGGGGGTCCAGCTGATCTGGAGTCGATTCGTGGACACACAGGTAGACCTGTTGACCTGTCCGGACTCATCCCAATGCCAGCTCTTTACTCCCTGACCGAGGCACCCCTCAGAATGGATACACTGCCACACAGAATATGTTAACATGCATTTCCCCCAGTGATTGCACACACACTATGCACAGGTCTTGAGGGTTGTGCATACTGGCCCACCCAGACCCGGTTCCCAGACCTAATGCTCCTTGCAGCCCCTACTTGGCTTGCTTTCTCTGGGACCGGGCACCATATGGCACCAGCATACACCTGCCTCTGGAACCTCAGACTAGTAGAGGGAGCTCTCACCGCTGGTGGTAGGCCACAATCACTCACTCCCTCTACTAGGTGTGCTTATGCTTTGAATTGGATCCTGTTTGAGTTCCCACGGGAAGACTCTCTGAGATGCCCGATCAGCTCTGTGCTTTCTTTCCTGGAGTGGAGGATGTCCCCCTCAACTTGAAGGTGTATGTATACCGCCATCACAATGCAGTTGACGGTAAGTCAATGGGGAAGCATGACCAGGTCATCAGGTTCCTGAGAGGCGCCAGGAGGTTAAATCCTTCTAGGCCATGCCTCATCTCGGTCTTCTCTGGACTGCAGAAGGCCCCCGTGTCCTTCACCTTTTCCCCTAAGGCAGGGGTGTCCAAACTGTTTTTAAAGGGGGCCAGATTCAATGTTGTGGACACACAACGGTCCCTTTTCTATTATATATATATATATATATATAACATGACAGCTGACAGTAGCTTTGTGATAGGACACAGATGTAAATGTATAGATATTTAACAATATCTGTAAAACTGTTCATCAACCAAAAAGTTTGAATGGGTGAAATTTAAATATTATTACTGAGTAGAACTCTATTGTTATTTAAATTAACGAGTGTTCTATTTACATCACCACAGTTAAAACCACACTACCAAAAATACTTTTCTTACTTCTTTTTCCAGTCCAAATAACTAAAATTTCTTAAATCAAGATGCTTTTACTAATGAAAATTACATATTTTTTCTTGATTCCTGGGGGAGAAATATCCTAAATGAATTGAGTTTTAGCTTGAAACAAACTAAATTATCTGCCAAATGCATTAGAAAAATAATAGACAAAACTCCAAAACAGTTCAAGAACAAGATTCCAAACAGAAATATTATTGTTCTCACCCCATTGGCAGACATATTTGCTTGTTTTAACCAAAAAGTCACTTCAATTTCATTTTATTTTCCAGAAAATAAGAACAAATATCTAATGTCATTTAACTTATCTAGTAAATGCATTTTGATTTAGAATTTTTAGATATATTTAGACTAGAAACAAGACCAAAATACTAAATTACAGCATTTTTTTGCAGTGCACACAAGGCAAAATGTAAAAAAAAAAAAAAATTCTATATCTAGAATGGCTTTATGGTATTTAGTCTATAAACATATAAATACAAATGTACAAAATTGCAAGTTTATGACAATAATAATAATCTGCAATTGGGCCTTTATTACACATTTAATACATGTCTACATTACAAATTAAATACAATTAGATATTAACCTACATTTCTGACAAATTACCACGGTTACAGGTAGTGTTACCACAGTTACAGGTAGTGTTACCACGGTTACAGGTAGTGTTACCACAGTTACAGGTAGTGTTACCACAGTTACAGGTAATGTTACCACGGTTACAGGTAGTGTTACCACAGTTACAGGTAATGTTACCACGGTTACAGGTAGTGTTACCACAGTTACAGGTAATGTTACAACGGTTACAAGTAGTGTTACCACAGTTACAGGTAATGTTACCACGGTTACAGGTAGTGTTACCACAGTTACAGGTAATGTTACAACGGTTACAGGTAGTGTTACCACAGTTACAGGTAGTGTTACCACAGTTACAGGTAATGTAACCATGGTTACAGGTAGTGTTACCACAGTTACAGGTAGTGTTACCATGGTTACAGGTAGTGTTACCACAGTTACAGGTAGTGTTACCACGGTTACAGGTAGTGTTACCACAGTTACAGGTAGTGTTACCACAGTTACAGGTAGTGTTACCAGTTACAGGTAGTGTTACCGGTAGTGTTACCACAGTTACAGGTAGTGTTACCACAGTTACAGGTAGTGTTACCACGGTTACAGGTAGTGTTACCACAGTTACAGGTAGTGTTACCACGGTTACAGGTAGTGTTACCACAGTTACAGGTAGTGTTACCACGGTTACAGGTAGTGTTACCACGGTTACAGGTAGTGTTACCACGGTTACAGGTAGTGTTACCACAGTTACAGGTAGTGTTACCACGGTTACAGGTAGTGTTACCACGGTTACAGGTAGTGTTACCACAGTTACAGGTAGTGTTACCACAGTTTACAGGTAGTGTTACCACAGTTACAGGTAGTGTTACCACAGTTACAGGTAGTGTTACTACAGTTACAGGTAGTGTTACCACAGTTACAGGTAGTGTTACTACAGTTACAGGTAGTAGTGTTACCACAGTTACAGGTAGTGTTACTACAGTTACAGGTAGTGTTACCACAGTTACAGGTAGTGTTACTACAGTTACAGGTAGTGTTACCACAGTTACAGGTAGTGTTACCACAGTTAAAGGTAGTGTTTACCACGGTTACAGTTAGTGTTACCACAGTTACAGGTAGTGTTACCACAGTTACAGGTAGTGTTACCACAGTTACAGTAGTGTTACCACAGTTACAGGTAGTGTTACCACAGTTACAGGTAGTGTTACCACGGTTACAGGTAGTGTTACAACAGTTACAGGTAGTGTTACCACGGTTACAGGTAGTGTTACCACAGTTACAGGTAGTGTTACCACAGT
The DNA here is from genome assembly GCA_033150135.1 of Gobio occitaniae. Taxonomy (NCBI): domain Eukaryota; kingdom Metazoa; phylum Chordata; class Actinopteri; order Cypriniformes; family Gobionidae; genus Gobio; species Gobio occitaniae. Next base: position 63,667 of record JARQWZ010005767.1, read on the forward strand.
TACAGGTAGTGTTACCACGGTTACAGGTAGTGTTACCACAGTTACAGGTAGTGTTACCACAGTTACAGGTAGTGTTACTACAGTTACAGGTAGTGTTTCCACAGTTACAGGTAGTGTTATCACGGTTACAGGTAGTGTTACCACAGTTACAGGTAGTGTTACCACAGTTACAGGTAGTGTTACCACGGTTACAGGTAGTGTTACTACAGTTACAGGTAGTGTTACCACAGTTACAGGTAGTGTTACCACAGTTACAGGTAGTGTTACCACGGTTACAGGTAGTGTTACCACAGTTACAGGTAGTGTTACCACAGTTACAGGTAGTGTTACCACAGTTACAGGTAGTGTTACCACAGTTACAGGTAGTGTTACTACAGTTACAGGTAGTGTTACCACAGTTACAGGTAGTGTTACCACAGTTACAGGTAGTGTTACCACGGTTACAGGTAGTGTTACTACAGTTACAGGTAGTGTTACCACAGTTACAGGTAGGTGTTACTACAGTACAGGTAGTGTTACCACAGTTACAGGTAGTGTTACTACAGTTACAGGTAGTGTTACCACAGTTACAGGTAGTGTTACCACAGTTACAGGTAGTGTTACCACGGTTACAGGTAGTGTTACCACAGTTACAGGTAGTGTTACCACAGTTACAGGTAGTGTTACCACGGTTACAGGTAGTGTTACCACAGTTACAGGTAGTGTTACTACAGTTACAGGTAGTGTTACCACAGTTACAGGTAATGTTACCACGGTTACAGGTAGTGTTACCACGGTTACAGGTAGTGTTACTACAGTTACAGGTAGTGTTACTACAGTTACAGGTAGTGTTACCACAGTTACAGGTAGTGTTACCACAGTTACAGGTAGTGTTACCACAGTTAAAGGTAGTGTTACCACGGTTACAGTTAGTGTTACCACAGTTACAGGTAGTGTTACCACGGTTTACAGGTAGTGTTACCACAGTTACAGGTAGTGTTACCACGGTTACAGGTAGTGTTACCACAGTTACAGGTAGTGTTACCACGGTTACAGGTAGTGTTACCACAGTTACAGGTAGTGTTACCACAGTTACAGGTAGTGTTACCACGGTTACAGGTAGTGTTACCACAGTTACAGGTAGTGTTACCACGGTTACAGGTAGTGTTACCACGGTTACAGGTAGTGTTATCACGGTTACAGGTAGTGTTATCACGGTTACAGGTAGTGTTATCACGGTTACAGGTAGTGTTACCACAGTTACAGGTAGTGTTATCACGGTTACAGGTTAGTGTTATCACGGTTACAGGTAGTGTTACCATGGTTACAGGTAGTGTTACCACAGTTACAGGTAGTGTTACCACAGTTAAAGGTAGTGTTACCACGGTTACAGTTAGTGTTACCACGGTTACAGGTAGTGTTACCACAGTTAAAAGGTAGTGTTACCACGGTTACAGTTAGTGTTACCAAGGTTACAGGTAGTGTTACCACAATAAATCTTGATAAATGTTGGTGAATTGTTGTTTGAAAAGTATTTGAACTGAATCGGCTCAGCTGATTTGCACGTTAGTGTTGTTGATTAAGTCAGGGCTGTTTAACTGGATTTAAATTAAATCAAATCACAGAGAGATTCGCAGCCGAACTAGAACACTTCTCACAGGCTGTTTAGTGGTCATGTGATTGAGACACTCAGCAGGTAAACACATCAGAGTCAGAGCTCGCGAGTAGCGCTGTTCCCCTGGCCTAAAGTCTAGTACTGTCCCCTTGCGTTGACATCGTGAAACTGCCCGATTTGTAAATGATCCGTGGCGGGCCACATATAATATATTTTAATAGACAAGCTGCGGCCGTTTGAAATTCATCCCCGGGCCGCATTTTGGCCCACGGGCCGGACTTTGGACACCCCTGCCCTAAGGTCCTGTCTCTTAAGACCGCACTCTTGACCACGTTTATTTCCATCAAGAGGGCAGGGGACCTGCGGGCATTTAGATCAATGTAAGTCTGTGCACCCTTTGCTGTCCACGTCCAGAAAGGTAATGAAAACATCATCAAAGTAGTCCATATGTGACATCATTTGGTTAGTTAGACTCTTTTGAAGCGTCGACAATACATTTTGGTCCAAAAATAACAAAAACTAAGACTTTAAGAAGCATTGTCTTCTCTTTCGTTATCTAGATATCCGCGTTCACGAGGCTCCAGTGACGCTGCAGACGTAAGACGCTGTGACGTGTTAGAGCTCGTTTGTAGTCTGAGGGAGACGCACGCTGTACTGAGAGAACACGTCGACACTTCAAAAGAGTCTAACTAACCAAATGATGTCACATATGGACTACTTTCTACTTACTACCTTTCTGGACGTGGACAGCAAAGTGTGCACAGACTTACATTCACAGGACTGAAAGCCCTCGGACTAAATCTAAAATATCTTAAACTGTGTTCCGAGGATCAACGGAGGTCTTACGGGTTTGGAACAACATTGGGGTGAGTCATTAATGGAAGAAATTTCATTTTTGGACTAACCCTTTACCACCTTTACGAGATTCTACAATCTCCAAGTTGAGCCGATTTCTTCCTGTGTGTTTGCTACAAACAGGTAATGTGCTGGATGTCTCGCTTGCAGCCACATTTCCCTCTAAGGAGGGGATACGAGCACCTCTATGAGCTTCATGTGAGTTCCCCCAGATGGAGTAGCCTAGATCGAGTTCCTCCGTGCATCCTCTGGCGGTCAGACGCGGTCAGGCCCAGTACTTGAGACGCATGCCTGTTGTACTGGGCTAGATAACCCATTGGTAATCCCATATGTGTATTCTCCACAGTAAGGTTTCCTTCACAGTAAACCCGCGTCTTTCCCTGGGCAGATTCTGCTCTCGCTCTCGCCTCTCGTTCTGTCTCTTCTAGATTGGACTTACCGCAGAGTTCTCTGCATGTGTAGCACAGCCCCATGGGTCAGTCCAGATGTGTGTTTCCTCTCTACAGGTAAGAGTCACTGTCCATCTGGACTAGGTACGTTTCCCCGATGTTAACAACACTGGTCATGGCTAAAACGAAAAGTGAAAAATGGGAAGAGAGGAAGCACGTGAAGTAACATGTCCAATGACTCTCTCCATGGTAAGCCCAGTCCCGTCCACCCCTATCACTGAGGGCTTACGTGGGGCCACTGGATAGGGCACGACTTAAAGGGACAGTTCACACCAAAAATGAAAATGACCCCATGATTTACTTCCTCAAGTCATCTGAGGTGTGTATGACCATTCTTCTCTCAGACGAATATAATCTGAGTTATATTACAGAAGTTCAGGCTAATCCAAGCATTAGAATTGGATTCATAGTTGCTCTGTTTTTGAAGTCCATAAAAAGTGCATCTGTGGGTCATATAACCGCTCCAGCAGCTCTGGGGTGTTAATAAAGGCCTTCTGAAGCGAATCGACGCGTTTGTGGAAGAAAAATATCCATATTTAAAACTTTATCAAGTCAACTTTCGGCCTCCGCCTTCCCTGTTCAGTTTCTGGAAGTGTGTAAAGTTGACTTGATAAAGTTTTAAATATGGATATTTTTCTTCCACAAACGCGTTGATTCGCTTCAGAAGGCCTTTATTAACACCCCAGAGCCGCTGGAGCAGTTATATGACCCACAGATGCACTTTTTATGGTCTTCAAAAACAGAGCAACTATGAATCCAATTCTAATGCTTGGATTAGCCTGAACTTCTGTAATATAACTCAAGATTATATTCGGTCGCTGAGAGAAGAATGTCACACACACCTCAGATGACTTGAGGGAGAGGAAATCATGGGCTAATGTTCATTTTTGGGTGAACTGTCCCTTTAAGAGAGCCGTTGCCAAAAGGGCACGGTCAACTTGGCAGCATCTGCATCTCTAACACAGTTCAGTGGTTGTGGTGCCCTCCATAGGGACCCTTGACAGGGTCAGTCGACATAAGAGATGGAGGGAACGAAGACCTTATGGAAATGCAAATGTCACTCGCCAATCAATTGGCTATTGGGGCTCCCAAGTGGGTCCCCATTTGTCGGTCGACATAATGTCTCCGTTCCCTCCATCGAGGAACGAGGGTTAGCTCAGTAACCGAGACGTTTGTTCTTTTAAAGATCTTTGTATGATCAGTGTTGGGGGAAACGCATTACAAGTAACTTGAGTTACGTAATAATATTACTTTTTCCAAGTAACTAGTAAAGCATTACTTTTCAAATTTACCAACAAAATATCTGAGTTACTTTTCCACATTAATTTGACTGACAGCTCATGTTGAGAGTTAGTGTAGAGG
>JARQWZ010005768.1:2500-67925 GCA_033150135.1 Gobio occitaniae
TAAGTTGGCTTTCTCAAGCCAACTTAACTAGATTAAATAGTTCGTCGAGACAAACTTTAAATTGTCCCAGTTTATCCCGTGCTAGTATGATTTAACCCAGTTTACCCCGCTCTAGTATGATTTACCCCAGTATACCCCGTTCTAGTATGATTTACCCCCGCTCTAGTATGATTTACCCCAGTTTACCCCATTCTAGTATGATTTACCGGACCAGAAAGTTTGAAAAGTTTGAAATAGTTTGAAAAAGGTTGAAATATATAGTCTGTAGCTCTGTAGAGCCTTGCTTACGTTTGAATCTTTATTTTGATATCTCCTCTTTCTTCTACTGCTAAATATAACTTACTCATCAACATACATTGTTTAAAAATTGCCTATCACGTAAAATTTGACATCGCTAGCTTTTAATCTAAATCACCATCACACGTCAGCATTTTGCTAGCCTGTTAGCTTGTTATCTCTGCACCCGGGTCTCCCTTTTTCTGAGTTCATAACTTGGATAAGTAAATTGTGTCCAGCAAACGATTGTGGTAAGTGGTAAGTTGGATTTATCAACAAACACGGTAAGTCATGTCTTCTCCTGTCATTATCACTTGCACCGCATGTTTAGTGTAGGCTTCTCCGCTGGCGAACAGGGCTTCAGATGTGATAAATGTAAGGAGATAGTTAGGCTGACGGAGAAGATTTCAGAATTAGAAACACGCATCCATACTTTATCTGAGAGTAGTGAGGATGTAACAGTTTTAGACACTGATTCGGATGCGAATAGCTTAGTGAACTCTGTACATTCTTCGATTCCGGCTGCAGGGCCCTCGCAGCAGGGAAACTGGGTAACAGTGAGGCAGCATAGTCGCAGACCAAAGAACCGCTTTTCCGTTCCGGTTAGAACATCAAACAGGTTCTCCCCTCTCAGTGAAGCACCCACTGAGTATCCTGTTGAAAGTGCCCTAGTCATTGGCGATTCTATTACACGGAACGTGAAGATAGAGACACCAGCCACCATAGTCACTTGTTTACCGGGAGCCAGAGCACCTGACATCAAAGCAAATTTAAAAGTGCTGGCTAAAGCTAATCGTAAATTCTCTAAGATTATTATTCACGTTGGCACTAATGATGTTCGACTTCGCCAGTCGGAGATCACCAAAATTAACATTAAAGAGGTGTGTGAACTCGCTAGTACGATGTCAGAGGCTGTTTTTGTTCTGGACCGCTCCCTGTAAAAAGGAGTGATGAGATAGTTAGCAGACTATCATCACTCAATGGCTGGTTGTCTAAGTGGTGTCTGCAATATAACATAGGGTTCATAGACAATTGGAAACGTTTTTGGGGCAGGGCAGACCTGACCTGTTGAAGAAGGATGGCATCCATCCCTCTTGGGGTGGTGCCGCTCTTCTCTCTAGTAATTTGGCACATAGTCTTAGAGCTAAACCTTGACTCACTAGGGCCCAGGTCAGGAAGCAGACAAACTGGCTAAACCGACCGTCTGCTAGCTGTCTCACGTTACCGGAGTCAGATAAATCCCAGCACATAGAGACTCTTTCACCTAGATATTATCATATAGAGACTGTGTCTGTTCCCCGAATTAGTAATTACAAAAAAACATCAAAACCATTCAACAGTAAAAATTTAATTGACGTCCAACAAATAAACAAAAGATATAATACAGATGAACAATTGATAAAGCTTGGGTTGCTGAATATTAGATCCCTTTCCCCAAAAGCGCTTATTGTTAATGATATTATTACAGATAATAATCTAGATGTGCTCTGTTTGACAGAAACCTGGCTAAAACCTGACGACTACATTACCTTAAATGAGTCCACCCCCCAAGATTATTGTTATAAACATGAGCCGCGTCTGAAAAGTAAAGGTGGAGGGGTTGCTGTAATTTATAATAATATCTTCAGTATTACTCAGAAGTCTAGTTTCAAATATAATTCCTTCGAAGTTTTGGTGCTTTATGTAACGCTATGTAGTGTACATGATAAAACCCGTTCAACATTTGTGTTAGCTACTGTATACAGGCCACCAGGGCATAATACAGACTTTATCAAAGAATTTGCTGATTTTCTATCAGAGTTAGTACTGGCCGTAGATAAAGTACTAATTGTTGGTGATTTTAATATCCATGTAGACAACGGAAAAGACGTATTGGGATTAGCATTTAAAGACACACTAAACTCTATTGGAGTTAGGCAACACGTGTCAGGAGCCACTCATCGCCATAATCATACTTTAGACCTAATATTGTCACATGGAATAAATATTGATACCGTTGAAATTCTGCAGCAGAGCGATGACATCTCAGATCATTACTTAGTATCATGTACAGGGAGTGCAGAATTATTAGGCACGTTGATTTTCTGATCATATTTTTTTTCCAGGCACATTTGACCAATTCCAAACCACAGTAATCCTAATAACTACTATTGATTTAGTATTTAATAATGTATAAGTGATATATAATTGTTCATGAAGGCTGGAAATGAAAAACACCTTATATTCAGGTGTGCAGAATTATTAGGCATGTTTTCTTTTACAGATAAATTGAGCCAAAAAAGAGATTTAACTCAGACTGAAAAGTCAAAAAGTATTAAATGCCCATGAGAAGGATGCAATACTAATGCAATACTAGACATTGCAGTTAAGGCATGACCATTGGACAGTGAAATGCTCGTTGGGTCAGCAGGGTCAGACAAAAACATGTGGTGAAGAAAAGACACCTGTTAACTGCAAAAGAATTAAGAATTAAGGTGAAGAATTAAGGTTGAAACCATCAGGAACCCTTTAGTCTCCAGCGCCACTTTTTTTCCAGAGCTGCAACCTACCTGGAGTCTCCAGAAGTGCAAGGTGTCAGGATCTCAGAGACTTCAGTTAGGTAAAGAATCCTAAAACATGACCCCCACTAGATAAGAATCACAAGCTGTAGTGTTGTAAAATACATGAAGAAGGTTTTTTTATAGGCTTTATGGACAGATAGGTTGAGAGTGACTCTTGAAGGACCAGCACCACATCCTCTAGTACCACTGTTTGAAGAATTCATCTTCCAGAATCTGGCAGTACGTTTTGGGAGTTCATTTTTAGCCCATCTCTGCAAAACGGACTTCAGGATGGACTAAAATGAACTCCCAAAACGTACTGCCAGATTCTGGAAGATGAATTCTTCAAACAGTGGTACTAGAGGATGTGGTGCTGGTCCTTCAAGAGTCATTCTCAACCTATAAAACCTATAAAGCCTATAAAAAAAACCTTCTTCATGTATTTTACAACACTTCAGCTTGTGATTCTTATCTAGTGGGGGTCATTTTTTAGGATTCTTTACCTAACTGAAGTCTCTGAGATCCTGACACCTTGCACTTCTGGAGACTCCAGGTAGGTTGCAGCTTTGGAAAATGGTGGCGCTGGAGACTAAAGGGTTCCTGATGGTTTCACCCTTAATTCTTCACCTTAATTCTTAATTCTTTTGCAGTTAACAGGTGTCTTTTCTCCGCCACATGTTTTTGTCTGACCCTGCTGACCCAACGAGCATTTCACTGTCCAATGGTCACGCCTTAACTGCAATGTCTAGTATTGCATTAGTATTGCATCCTTCTCATGGGCATTTAATACTTTTTGACTTTTCAGTCTGAGTTAAATCTCTTTTTTTGGCTCAATTTATCTGTAAAAGAAAACATGCCTAATAATTCTGCACACCTGAATATAAGGTGTTTTTCATTTCCAGCCTTCATGAACAATTATATATCACTTATACATTATTAAATACTAAATCAATAGTAGTTATTAGGATTACTGTGGTTTGGAATTGGTCAAATGTGCCTGGAAAAAAAATATGATCAGAAAATCAACGTGCCTAATAATTCTGCACTCCCTGTATACTTAATTTAGCTAAGGTTGCAAAGCCGCCCCCTCGCTTCAAAAATGGCAGGACAATCACTGCCGCTACTAAAGATTGCTTTTTAAATAATCTCCCCCATCAGTATCATCTGCTCAGCATCCCAGATAGTATAGAAGAACTCGATGTTGCAACAGAAACTATTGACTCTCTCTTTTCCAGTCCTTTAGACACAGTTGCTCCTCTGCACTTAAAGAAGATTAAAGAAAATAGTCCAATGCCGTGGTACAACGAGCACACCCGGGCCCTTAAAACAGCAGCCAGAAAAATGGAGCGCAGCTGGAAGAAAACAAAATTAGAGGTATTTCGTAATTCGTAAATTTGAGGAATTTTGGGGAGCTGTAGTGCCCCAGGGGTGCAACTTATACCCCATTGCGATGTGTCATCTTACAGGGCCTGTCAGCCTCTTCAAATGTGGTGACACGAGTTTCTACGAAATCCTCGCTCGGAGTTATGACACGTTAAAATTCGTCGTAATGTTAAGTCAATGGGATTTTTCGGCTACTTTTTCGCCCCTGGGGCGAACATCGTACCCCCGACCCCTTAGAAAAGATATAGCACACCATTCCCATATAAGCCGCACGATTTGATGCCTCATTCGTGGGTCTGTGACAAAATTTGTGGGAGGAGTAGCGCGCCATAATTTTGTGTGGAAGATTAAGTTTACTTAATGCTGCAAGCAGCGATGAAAGGGCCCTCGCACATGCACCGCCACCCGGTGGCCTCAGGAAAACAGTGAATAGTGGGCGACATGCATTTAAGCGGGTCAATATAGGAGAAATATGGCAAACTCACTTCAATTTAACGTCGCAAAGGCCTTTAGATTAGACTGACCAAATATGATGTTGATCTGATTAAATCTCTAGGAGGAGTTCGTTAAAGTACAACGTCTGGAAATGGCACATTTTGCAACAAAAAATAAAAAATATCTGACTTCCTGTTGGTTTTCAGATTTTGCACGTCGAGACTTTTTTGTAGGTATTGGGCTGTTACATGTGTATACCGAATTTCATAGCTGTACGTGAAACGTAGCGGGAGGGGCACTACGTTAGGTGGCGCTGTCGAGCCATTTTGCCACGCCTAATTCTGAATACCATAACAGACGTAAATTTTCGCCAATTTGGACGCGTGTGGAAAGTTTTGTGAGTTTTCGAGCGTGTTTAGGCCCCCAAAAAAGCGATTCATTCGGGAGAAGAAGAATAATAATAATAAACTTTCGAAATCCAATAGGGTCCTCACACCATCGGTGCTTGGGTCCTAATAAACTTTCGAAATCCAATAGGGTCCTCAAACCATCGGTGCTCGGGCCCTAATAATAATAAACTTTCGAAATCCAATAGGGTCCTCACACCATCGGTGCTCGGGCCCTAATAATTAAAGCTGCTAGCAGCGATGAAAGGGCCCTCGCACATAAACCGCCACCCGGTGGCCTAAGGAATACAGTGAATAGTGGGCGACATGCATTTAAGCGGGTCAATATAGGAGAAATATGGCAAACTCACTTCAATGTGCCACACTTCCTTCTGCCTGCAGGTCGCGCTTCGACTATAACTGAATATTGCCATGTAGTCTTCAGGTCAGGACTATTATCAAACGTGAAGTTTGAGGCAGATCGGACATTGTATACCTGAGTTACAACAACTTCCTGTTTAATGGCGTAAATCACACACAGTAGCACGTATTCACGTGTTGCAAGATTTATTGTGTTTCTAGCATTTTTGGGATTTCATGGCATAATTAAAAGTGTTTCTGGGAGTGAATTATAGTATAAAGCATGCAATTTCCTGTTGCCAGCAGGTGGCGCTATGACTAACTGAATATTGTCATGTATATGGGTTTAGGTCAGGACTCTTATCAAACATGTGAAGTTTGGGGCAGTTCGGACATTGTATGCCTGACTTACAACAGCTTCCTGTGTCATGGCGAAACATCAGACTTTGTCAGGCCACCACGGACACGCCCTTCAGGGAAAACTCAAGATCTTCACAATATAACATCACCAAGGCCTATAGATTAGACTGACCAAATAGGATGTTGATCTGATTACATCTCAATGAGGAGTTAATCACAGCGTAAAACATGCCATTTCCTGTTGCCCACAGATGGCGCCATGACTGTCACTGAATATTGGCATGTTGATATCTTCAGGCAAGGACTCTAATAAAACATGTGAAGTTTGGGGCAGATCAGACATTGTATGTCCGAGGTACAACAATGTCCTGTTTCATGGCGAAACAACGAAATTTCTGAGGCCGCCACGGACACGCCCTTCAGTGAAAACTCAAGAGCTTCGCAATTTAACATTGCAAAGGCCTTTAAATTAGACTGACCAAATATGATGTTGATCTGATTAAATCTCTATGCAGAGTTGATTAAAGTACAACATCTGGAAATGGGAAAATTTGCAACAATTTAGTAAAGAAAAATCACAATATCTCACTTCCTGTTGGTTTTCAGATTTCATACCAAGAGACTTTTTTGTAGGTATTGGGCTGTTACATGTGTCTACCGAATTTCATACCTGTACGTGAAACGTAGCGGGAGGGGCACTTAGTTGAAATGTTGTAGGTGGCGCTATGGAGCCATTTTGCCACGCCTAATTCTGAAACTTATATGTAGATGTCTTCAGGCCAGGACTCTTATCAAACATGTGAAGTTTGGGGCAGATCGGACATTGTATGCCTGACTTACAACAGCTTCCTGTGTCATGGCGAAACCTCAGACTTTGACAGGCCGCCACGGACACGCCCTTCAGGGAAAACTCAAGATCTTCACAATATAACATCACCAAGGCCTTTAGATTAGACTGACCAAATATGATATTGATCTGGTTACATCTCAATGAGGAGTTAATCACAGCGTAAAACATGCCATTTCCTGTTCCCCACAGGTGGCGCTATGACTGTCACTGAATATTGGCATATTGATGTCTTCAGGCAAGGACTCTAATAAAACATGTGAAGTTTGGGGCAGATCAGACATTGTATGTCAGAGTTACAACAACTTCCTTTTTCATGGCGAAACATCAGATTTTGCGAGGCCGCCACGGACACGCCCTTGAGGGAAAACTCAAGATCTTCGCAATTTAACGTCGCAAAGGCCTCTAGATTAGACTGACCAAATATGATGTTGATCTGATTAAATCTCTAGGAGGAGTTCGTTAAAGTACAACGTCTGAAAATGGCACATTTTGCAACAAAAAATATCTGACTTCCTGTTGGTTTTCAGATTTTGCACGTAGGCTGTTACATGTGTATACCGAATTTCATAGCTGTACGTGAAACGTAGCGGGAGGGGCACTGCGTTAGGTGGCGCTGTCGAGCCATTTTGCCACGCCTAATTCTGAATACCATAACAGACGTAAATTTTCGCCAATTTGGACGCGTTTTGAAAGTTTTGTGAGTTTTCGAGCGTGTTTAGGCCCCCAAAAAAGCGATTCATTCGGGAGAATAATAATAATAATAATAATTAAAGCTGCGAGCAGCGATGACGGGCCCAAGACGGTGGCACCGCCACGCCGGTGGCATCAGTTTAACTGTGCACGGCAGGCAATAGGCATTTAAAATGGGAAAACATAAAAGGACTATGTCAAAGTCATCTGAATTCACCACATTAACTGCAGCAGTTGGTGCTGCTATGACCACAAACCACAACAGCCACATCTATGAAATCAATTAAATTTATATGAATTTCATGTCAGATTATGTCAAAGGTCAAATTGGAATGAGTTCAGAATACCATTCGAATGCTGATGTTTTTATTCTAACACTTCTCTTCATGTGTTTTTGAGCTACCTTAGCTACCGTTTGTGCACCAATCTTATGCACCATAAAGTGTGCTTTCATTTTAATACGGGTGGTCCAATAAAAAAAAAATGTTAATAAAAAAAATGTATAAATGGAGCCAAATAACAGAAACTGCAAAGATGATTTTAATATCAGTGTCAGGTAAGAGTAAGATGCGTGTCTACATTTTATGGAAGTTTATTATAAATAGCCACTTTTATAAAATCATGTGAAATTTATGTTTTAATACATTTATATTATATCAGTAAATAATTAATTTAAAGACATGTGCATCATACGTAATCTTGGCAAACACATCACTTGACGTTTTTAGTTCAAGTGATAGTTATTTGTGATAGCCTATATGAAAGGGTTAAATTATCATCATCAAGAGAGAAAGTCACACACACACACACACACACACACTGATAGAGTGAGAGTGAGGGGGGAGGGGAAGGACTGAGAGAAAGGCACACACTAGGGATGCACGATATATCGGCAACATATCGTTATCGGCCGATAAATGATTATTTTTGATGTTATCGTTATCGGTCCAATAAGAAAATTTGACCGATATAGTCAAGCCGATAGATAATGTATTATTTCCTTCAGCTGAGACGGACGCGCTGTCCACCATGATGGGTTTGAATTGCTCTAAATATGTTTGGAATCACTTCGAAAAGGAAAATACAGTTATGTGCAACATGTGCAGCGCAAGTCTTCTATAATCTACATAAAATGATAATGAGAATAGAATAGGCTGTAAAAGAGCGTTGTGTTTCAGCGCGTTTGTTGAGGGAAGAGCGCGCCCACGGAGTTACACCTTCATGACCAGCACAGTCAAGTTCGCTTGTGCATTCACAGCCTTTTGTGCCATTGTAAATTGTAATATTATATTTATTATTATTCTGTGTATGTAATATCATATAGGATGCGTTTGGTTGAGTTAATAAACGATGCAGTAAAGCACTTCATTGTACCGGTCTTTAGCTTCAGCGCGCGCCCACTGAGTTACACCTTCATGACGAGCACAGTCAAGTTTGCTTGTGCATTCACAGCCTTTTGTGCCATTGTAAGTTGTAATATTATATTTATTATTTTGTGTATATAATCCCATATAGGATGCGTTTGGTTGAGTTAATTAACGATGCAGTAAAGCACTTCATTGTACCGGCGCGCGCATTTCAAACAGAAATGCACAGCATTAATAACTACTGGGACTGTCCTATACATAACACTGCAATGAGAATATTTCTGTTATAAAACGTAGTGAATTCTCTGGGTTTAGTTGTTTTTCAGCGCGCTGTTGTGGGAAGCGTCAACAACGCATTCTGACCAGCACAGTCAAGTTCGCTTGTGCATTCGCGTCATTTTAAGCATATGTAAGTCGTAATATTACGTTTTTGTAGTATAAACATCTGATTAAAGTCATATAGGATTTGTTTCGTTAAGTCAATAACCTAGTGCTTCACTGTACCGGTGATCATCTTAAGTTTCAGCACGCTCTCAAACAGGGGAAGAGCATCCACAGGAACCCTTCACCTATGCGTGATTTTGTGCTAATATAAGTTGTAATATTATATTTATTTTGTATAAATATCTGATTGTTCTCATATATGATGCGTTTAGTTGTTAATTAAACTTCTAAGCGCTTCAGTTTATGATTGTTCGTTCATTCTCTCCAGCTTCAGCGCGCTCTCAAACAGCATCATTATTCCTAATAGACTAGACTAATATTACAGATATTTACTATTACTGTAATATTAAACTTTTTTTTTTTTTCAAAAACACAGAAGCATTATTTTTTATAATTAGCACTTTTATTGTTCTCGTATCATTTCCATCAACAATATGGTTTGATTAAAACCATTTCTTTATCGTCTGTGCGGAGGTTATTTCATGCACTTGCATTCTGATTCTTTATTATGCAGCCTAAGTAATGCTGTTCAATTACTTGTTTGCATTATTTAGGTATATTATTTTTATTTTTTAGACAATATAATTTTTGGTAACATTTTACAAATAAGGTCTCATTTTATTAATGCATTAACTATCATGAACAAACAGAGAGCAATAACCTTTGTTTCTTTTAGTAATAAAATGTTTGTGTTTTGTAACAGTCCATTCACAGTTCATACCTAATGTTAAAAGACACAACTTTGGGTCTGAATATGTTGAGATTAACATGAACTAAAATTAATAAATCCTGTTGAAGTATTGTTCATTCATTGTTGGTTAACTAATACTAACAAAAATTAAACCTTATTGTAAAGTGTTAAAAACAAATTTGGCCATAGGAGTGTAAAATTAATTTGAAAAGGTAAGGAATCTCACACTGGTTCAAATAGGCTACTGTAGTGTATAGGTTTGATTTATGTTGAAGTGTTTGGGACATGGCTTTTAATGGTGAGCCTTTTGTTTTTGTAATCAGGCTCTCAGAGTTTATTAAAATTTTTATTTAGATTTATCGGCCAATATATCGGTTATCGGCTTTCAAATATTAAGAATTATCGGTTATCGGTATCGGCCAAAATGTTCATATCGGTGCATCCCTAGCACACACACAAACTCACAGGGTGAGAGAGAGACCCCCCCCCACACACACACACACACACACACACACACACACACACACACACACACACAGAGTGATAGAGAGGGGGAAGAGAAAAGACAGGCAGAGGGCATTCCATAGACTTAATGGTTTTTATACTGTACAAACTGTACATTCTATCCCCCTACACTACCCCTTAGCCTACATATCGCACACACACACACACACTACCCCTAAACCTACCATCACAGAAAACATTCTGCATTTTTACATTTTTATTAAAACATTGTTTAGTATGCTTTTAAAGCTATTTTGATTTACGGGGACACATGAAATGTCTTCATAAACCATGATTATGTTGTAATAAACACCCCTCCAACACACCCATTTCTGAGGCTTTGCCCATTTCCACTGACTGACATATCTGATGTGTGTGTTGAGTTTCAAGCAATTTCAAACATGCTAAGAGCCTCAAAAACAGCCAAAAGATTATTAAACTTTGACACACTGCCATGGCAACAGTATTTAAGATATCAGGAATCCATTCGTATGTCTACATCGGCCATGTTTTGTCATTATACTGATGAAGTTTGAAGTAAATCGGGTGAAAACAAGACAGTGATTTAGCATTTTTGAAAGTGACACACTTCCTGCTGCCAGTTGGTGGACACACAAACACACACACACACACACACACACACACAGACACACAAACCTCTTAAAGCTATTTCATTTATGGGACACAGGAAATATTCTCATAAACCATGTTTACATTGTAATTTGTAGTATATTTTTAAAGCTACTTGGTTACATTTTAATAATACATTATTTAGTATGTTTTTAAAGATATTTTTATTATGTGGACACATGAAATGTCCTCATTAACCACTACGTTGTAATAACAGTGTAATACCCATGTCATTATACGAATTTGTGTCCCTAATAAATCACATAAACAAGCACACACACACACACACACACACACACACACACACACACACACACAAATGGAAAGAGAGTTTCAAAAATAACAACACTGCTACCTTTTAGTGAGGGGAGGGCAGATAGAGAATAAATATTCAGAAGAAATATATTAAATAAAATAAATATATTGATCTGAAAAATAGTATGATTATTTTAAAGCTATTTGGTTACATTTTAATAAAACATTGTTTTAGTATGTTTTTAAACACACACACATACACGTTGTAATACCAGTGTAATACCCATGTCATTATACAAATTTGTGTCCTCATAAATCACAAACAAGAGAGAGAGAGAGAGAGAGAGAAACAAGTTTTTTTTATCCTGCTTCAAAACTAATACAATGCTGCCATCTTGTGTTCATTGAGGGCAGCACACACATACACAGAATAGATTATTCAAAGGACATATTTTAAATAAATAAATATATTGATCTGAAAAATAGTACAGTCATTTAAAATAAATCCAAGTTCAATTACTGAACATACAATCTTAATTTAATTGAAATCAAAATATGATTTTACAAGATATGAGAGAATTTCTGTTCCCCTTTTTTGTCCTTATTTAATCCCTCACCATGGCAACACCGTTTGAGATATCCAATATTCGTTCGCATTTTAGCATCTTCCGTATCTTTGTATCATGTTGACCAAGTTTGGTGGAGATTGAATAAATCGCCTACGAGGAGAACGTAAAAACTCAGACACTGAATTATACAAATATTCAACTTCAAACCAAAATATCTGACTTCCTGTTGGTCGGAGCTAATGACTGTAAATTAGAAAGTTGTCCGGCTCGAAGAGACCAATATATATACCGAGTTTGGTGAATGAAGATAAAACTAACCCCCCAACTTTTGTCAAAAGGTGGCGCTATAGAGCCCCTCATCCCCACCAGTTTCTGAGGCTTTGCCCATGTGTACTGACTGACATCTCTGATGTGTGTGTTGAGTTTCATGCAGTTTCAAGCATGCTAAGAGCCACAAAAGCAGCCAAAAACATTATTAAACTTTGACACATTGCCATGGCAACAGTATTTGAAATTTCAGAAATCCATTCATATGTCTATATCTGCCATGTTTTCACATTATACTGATGAAGTTTGGAGTCAATCGGGTGAAAATAAGACAGTGATTTAAAGCATTTAAAAAAAGTGACACACTTCCTGCTGCCAGTTGGTGGCGCTATAACTTTGACTCACAAAAGTCCTATCCATGTGATCGGCCTCTTACAACAAACACACAGCTGAAGTTTCATCCAAATCAGTCAATGTTTGCACAAGTTATAACACACTTCCTGTTTCCCTTTTCTCGCCATAAATTCGTTGCTTCGCCACGGCCAAACCATTCGAAATATCAAAAATCCGCTCGCACTTTAGCATCCTGAATATGTTCACTTAATGCTGACCGAGTTTGGTGCTGATCGAAACAATGGCCTCGGAGGAGTATATTAAATTCCAGAGCATCCGTTTTCCAAACAACCCAAAATAGCTCACTTCCTGTTGGGCGAAGTTTATGACTATGAGTGCGGAAGTTGTTCGGCCCGATGAGATCTATATGTGTACCGAGTTTCATATATGTACGTGCAAATGTGTTTGATATATAGACCAAGTTTTACTAGGGGGCGCTGTTGAGCCCACCTGCCACGCCCGGGTACCAGCTTTAGCCCGGCCCTGATGGCCGCAGATTCCGATGTATCTGCAAAGTTTCAAGAGTTTTCGAGCATGGTAAGGGCCCCAAAAGTGCCCGAGAAGTGGTTAAGAAAAATAATAATAATTAAAGCTGCAAGCAGCGATGACGGGCCCAAGCCGGTGGCACCGCCACGCCGGTGGCATCAGCTTAACTGTGCACGGCAGGCAATATGCATTTAAACAGGAGAATATTCTAGAATCGCTCGAATATGCCACATTTACCGCAGCAACTGGTGCCACTATCACCACAAGCCACACCCATGATGTAATTTAAACCTAGATTAATTTTAATGTCATAGGATAAAATAAATAAAAGTTATATTTCCTGCTCAAAATTTTGTAAGTCCAGAAGGCCAGTATTTAATTCAAGGTGTTTGTCGTTCTTTTTTACTTATTCACACTAAAGTGATAGTTTTATGTGATAGTCTATGATACGAAAGGGGTAAATTATCATTCCGAGAGAGAAAGGCACACACACAAACTCACAGGGTGAGAGAGACACCCCCCCCCACACACACACACACACACACACCACACACACATGTGTGCGCACACACTCAAACACACACACACCCAGGGTGAGCCTGAGAGTGAGGGGGGAGGGGAAGGACTGAGAGAGAGGCACTCTGCACATTGAACAAGATTCACAAGATTTTAACAACAAAAAGAAATAAAATCTAAATGGTGGGAGAAAGTTTTTTTTATTTCACTCTCTGAAAAAAATATGTTGAATATATTTGAAATCAATATGTGTGGTCCAATATAAAAAATAAATAGAGAAAGTCACACACACACACACACACACACACACACACACACAGAGAGTGATAGAGAGGGGGAAGGGGAAAGACAGGCAGAGGGCATTCCATAGACTTAATGGTTTTTATACTGTACAAACTGTAAATTCTATCCCCCTACACTACCCCTAAGCCTACATATCGCACACACACACACACACAACCCCTAAACCTACCATCACAGAAAACATTCTGCATTTTTACATTTTTATTAAAACATTGTTTAGTATGCTTTAAAGCTATTTTGATTTACGGGGACACATGAAATGTCTTCATAAAGCATGATTATGTTGTAATAAACACCCCTCCAACACACCCATTTCTGAGGCTTTGCCCATTTCCACTGACTGACATCTCTGATGTGTGTGTTGAGTTTCAAGCAATTTCAAGCATGCTAAGAGCCTCAAAAACAGCCAAAAGATGATTAAACTTCGACACACTGCCATGGCAACAGTATGTAAAATATCAGGAATCCATTCGTATGTCTACATCTGCCATGTTTTGTCATTATACTGATGAATTTTAAAGTAAATCGTGTGAAAACAAGACAGTGATTTAGCATTTTTGAAAGTGACACACTTCCTGCTGCCAGTTGGTGGACACACAAACACACACACACACACGTTTGTTTTTGTGAAATGTGAGGACATTCCATAGGCGTAATGGTTTTTATACCGTACAAACCGTATTTTCTATCCCCTTACACTGCCCCTGCCCCTAAACCTACCCATCACACACACACACACACACTGCCCCTGCCCCTAAACCTAGCCCTCACAGGAGACTGTGCAGTTCACTTTCTGTGAAAAAAAAACTTGTTCTGTATGATTTATAAGCATTTTGAAAAGTGAGGACATGGGGAACGTCCTCATATTTCACCCTCTTTTTGTAATACCTATGTCATACCCATGTCATTATACACATTTGTGTCCTGATATTTAACAAAAACATGCCCACACACACACACACACACACACACACACACACACACACACAGACACACAAACCCCTTAAAGCTATTTCATTTATGGGACACAGGAAATATTCTCATAAACCATGTTTTCATTGTAATTT
This sequence comes from Gobio occitaniae, assembly GCA_033150135.1. Taxonomy (NCBI): domain Eukaryota; kingdom Metazoa; phylum Chordata; class Actinopteri; order Cypriniformes; family Gobionidae; genus Gobio; species Gobio occitaniae. The sequence continues at coordinate 17,273 of JARQWZ010005768.1, forward strand.
GTAGTATATTTTTAAAGCTACTTGGTTACATTTTAATAATACATTATTTAGTATGTTTTTAAAGATATTTTTATTATGTGGACACATGAAATGTCCTCATTAACCACTACGTTGTAATAACAGTGTAATACCCATGTCATTATACAAATTTGTGTCCCTAATAAATCACATAAACAAGCACACACACACACACATACACACACACACACACACACACACACACACACACACACGGAGAGAGAGAGTTTCAAAAATAACAACACTGCTACCTTTTAGTGAGGGGAGGGCAGACAGAGAATAAATATTCAGAAGAAATATATTAAATAAAATAAATATATTGATCTGAAAAATAGTATGATTATTTTAAAGCTATTTGGTTACATTTTAATAAAACATTGTTTTAGTATGTTTTTAAACACACACACATACACGTTGTAATACCAGTGTAATACCCATGTCATTATACAAATTTGTGTCCTCATAAATCACATACAAGAGAGAGAGAGAGAGAGAGAGAGAGAGAGAGAAACAAGTTTTTTTTTATCCTGCTTCAAAACTAATACAATGCTGCCATCTTGTGTTCATTGAGGGGAGAGCAGCACACACACACAGAGAATTTCTGTTCCCCTTTTTTGTCCTTATTTAATCCCTCGCCATGGCAACACCGTTTGAGATATCCAATATCCGTTCACATTTTAGCATCTTCAGTATCTTTGTTTCATGTTGACCGAGTTTGGTGGAGATTGAATAAATCGCCTACGAGGAGAACGTAAAAACTCAGACCCCGATTTAACCAAAAATTCACCTTCAAACCAAAATATCTGACTTCCTGTTGGTCGGAGCTAATGACTGTAAATTAGAAAGTTGTCCGGCTCGATGAGGTCAATATATATACTGGTGATTTTGTGATTGTAGATGAAACGAAGCCCTTCATTTTTGTCAAAAGGTGGCGCTAGAGAGCCCCTCATCCCCGCCCGTTTCTGAGGCTTTGCCCATGTGTACTGACTGACATCTCTGATGTGTGTGTTGAGTTTCAAGCAATTTCAAGCAATTTCAAGCATGCTAAGAGCCTCAGAACAGCCAAAAGATTATTAAACTTTGACACGTTGCCATGGCAACAGTATTTGAAATTTCAGGAATCCATTTCATACGTCTCTATCTGTCATGTTTTCACATTATACTGATGAAGTTTGAAATAAATCGGGTGAAAATAAGATGGTGATTCAAAGCATTTTTGAAAGTGACACACTTCCTGCTGCCAGTTGGTGGCGCTATAACTTTGACTCACAAAAGTCATATCCATGTGATCGGCCTCTTACAACGAACACACAGCTGAAGTTTCATCCAAATCAGTCAATGTTTGCACAAGTTAAAACACACTTCCTGTTTCCCTTTTCTCGCCATAAATTCGTTGCTTCGCCACGGTCAGACTTTTCGAGATATCAAAAATCCGCTCGCAATTTAGCATCCTGAATATGTTCACTTAATGCTGACCGAGTTTGGCAATGATCGAAACAATGGCCTCGGAGGAGTATATTAAATTCCAGAGCATGCGTTTTCCGAACAACCCATAATAGCTCACTTCCTGTTGGGCTGACACATAACTATGAGCACGAAAGTTGTTCGGCCCGATGAGATCTACATGTGTACCGAGTTTCATACATGTACGTGCAAGTGTGTTTGATATATAGACCAAGTTTTCAGACCCCACCTTAGGGGGCGCTGTCGAGCCCCCCTGCCACGCCCGGGTACCAGCTTCAGCCCGGCTCTGATGGCCGCGCATTCCGACGTGTGTGCGAAGTTTCAAGAGTTTTCGAGCATGTTAAGTGCCCCAAAAGTACCCGAGAAGTCGAAAAAAAAAAAAAAAAAAAAAAAAGAATAATCCTTAGGGGAACAATAGGGCTCTGCGCCCTTTGGGCTTGGGCCCTAATAAACCTAAGGAAAACAATAGGGCTCTGCACCCTTTCAGGCTTGAGCCCTAATAATCTTAAGGAAAACAATAGGGCTCTGCGCCCTTTCAGGCTTGAGCCCTAATAAACCGTTCCTGGGTGAGATAGTAATAGTGATGCCTTGCTACGCAAGCTTGCCGTGGCAAAAAAAATCCACTTGGATGCTACTGGGATGCAAATATCCACTCGGATGCTACTGGGATGCAAAAAAAGCCAACCCCCATGCCTCAATGATGTTCTGATGCAGAGATATAGGTCTTGCTAAACGGTTGCTAGGGTACTCTGTTTGGTTGCTATGGAGTGGCTTGGCAGCATCCAATGATGATACTGCTTGTCAGTATGAATGATATAAACCAACCCCCATGTCTCTATTATGTTCTGATGCAGAGATATAGGTCTTGGTAAACGGTTGCTAGGGTGCTCTGTTTGGTTGCTATGGAGTTGCTTGGCAGCTGCCAATGATGATACTCCAAAGGCTGATTGTCACTATGAATGATAAAAACCACCCCCCATGTCTCTATGATGTTCTGATGCAGAGATATAGGTCTTGGTAAACAGTTGCTAGGGTACTCTGTTCGGTTGCTATGGAGTGGCTTGGCAGCATCAAATCACGATTCTCCAAAGCCTGCTTGGCAGTATGAAAGATATAAACCAACCCCCATGTCTCTATGATGTTCTGATGCAGAGATATAGGTCTTGGTAAACGGTTGCTAGGGTACTCTGTTTGGTTGCTATGGAGTGGCTTGGCAGCATCCAATGACGATAGTCCAAAGGCTGCTTGTCAGTATGAATGATATAAACCAACCCCCATGCCTGTATGATGTTCTGAGGCAGAGATATACGTCTTGCTAAACGGTTGCTAGGGTACTCTGTTTGGTTGCTATGGAGTGGCTTGGCAGCATCCAATGACGATAGTCCAAAGGCTGCTTGTCAGTATGAATGATATAAACCAACCCCCATGCCTCTATGATGTTCTGAGGCAGAGATATAGGTCTTGGTAAACGGTTGCAAGGGTACTCTTTTTGGTTGCTATGGAGTGGCTTAGCAGCATCCAATGATGATACTGCTTGTCAGTATGAATGATATAAACCAACCCCCATGCCTCTATGATGTTCTGAGGCAGAGATATGGGTCTTGCTAAACGGTTGCTAGGGTACTCTGTTTGGTTGCTATGGAGTGGCATGGCAGCATCCAATGACAATACTCCAAAGGCTGCTTGTCAGTATGAATGATAAAAACCAACCCCTCATGCCTCTATGATGTTCTGAGGCAGAGATATAGGTCTTGGTAAACGGTTGTTAGGCTGCTTGATAATGGTTGCTAGGGCGTGGCTAGGAAGTGTTGAAGGTGATTTGTGATTGGCTGTTGATGCCCCAAGTAAAAAAAAACCCACCCTTGTGTTTCTATGACACTTCTATCCAAAGATATCCCCTTGATGTTTTTTAATGGAAGTCTATGGGATCAGTTGCTAGGGAGCTGTAAATGGTTGCTAGGGCGTGGCTTGATAGGGTCACAGTGATCCTGAGATAGTGATTGGTTGTCTGAGTAAATTGAGCCCACCCCCTTGTCTCTGAGACAATGTGAGCCAGAGCTGTGGTCAATACAAAATATGCAAGTTCCCATAGTAAGAGAAACAAATGAGTTTAAAGGTCCCCTTCTTCACGATTCCATTGTTCAAACTTTAGTTAGTGTGTAATGTTGCTGTTAGAGCATAAATAATACCTGTAAAATTATAAAGCTCAAAGTTCAATGCCAAGCGAGATATTTTATTTAACAGAAGTTCCCTTTCAAAGCCTACAGCGAACGGCTGGCTTGGACTACATCCTGGTACTTCCTTCTTTAATTACGTCAGTAGAGCAGTAGAACAGACTAACCTCCGCCCACAAAGAAACGCGAAAAAGGGGGCGCGGTCTTGTTGCTGTCCCACGTGGAGAAGCGGACGGTCGCGTGGAGAAAAGGAACTGTTGCGTTGAGTGTGTTTATCGCCATGTCATCGAGACGCTGTTATTTTCATCCAGGAGTCAAATCACCTTTGTTTGGCTCTCCCAGGGACGCTGTAGAGATTATTGAACGCATACATCTCTCCGTTAAGAGCCGTGACCTTTCCAACGTGCGCTAAACTGCTGTCAAATTACAACACAGGAACCGCTTTCACGTGCGCTAAGCTGTGGTCGAATCACAGCACAGGAACCGCTTTGCACAATCAGAACTCGTTACGTATTTCTGAAGGAGGGACTTCATAGCACAAGGAAATCACCAGCCGTTTTTAGGACAGTGGAAACAGCGGTTCACAGATAAGTAAATTGTGTGAAAAATACTGTTTTTTTACACGCGAAACATGAACACATGTTATATTGCACACTGTAAACACAATCAAAGCTTCAAATAAACACGAAGAACGGGACCTTTAATGGGACGTCCCTCCCCATAGTAAGTCAATGGGGCAAATTTCGGCAGCTCTAACGCCCCAGGGTTACAACTCACACCCCATTGCGATGTGTCATCTTACAGGGCCTGTCAGCCTCTTCAAATGTGGTGACCCACGAGTTTCTACGAAATCCTCTCTCAGAGTTATGACTCGTTAAAAATTCACAATGTTAAGTCTATGGGATTTTTTTCGCTACTTTTTCGCCCCTGGGGCGAACACCGTACCCCCGACCCCTTAGAAAAGATATAGCACACCATTCCCGATTAAGCCGCACATTTTGACGCCTCATTCGTGGATCTGTGACAAACGGTGTGGGAGGAGTAGCGCGTCAAAATGTTGTGTGGAATAATAATAATAAACCGATCCTGGGTGAGATAGTAATAGTGATGCCTTGCTACGCAAGCACCACTAATAATAAGCCCACAGAATAGTAATAGTGTGCTTCGCCTTTACAGGCAAGCACCACTAATAAGCCCACAGAATAGTAATAGTGTGCTTCGCCTTTACAGGCAAGCACCACTAATAAGCCCACAGAATAGTAATAGTGTGCTTCGCCTTTACAGGCAATCACCACTAATAATAAGCCCACAGAATAGTAATAGTGTGCTTCGCCTTTACAGGCAACCACCACTAATAAGTATGGTGGAGAGTAATAGTGATGCCTTGCTACGCAAGCACCACTAATAAACCGATCCTGGGTGAGATAGTAATAGTGATGCCTTGCTTCGCAAGCACCACTAATAAGCCCACAGAATAGTAATAGTGTGCTTCGCCTTACTGTGCGTTCACACCGCCGCCGGCGAGAGCGTCAAACTTCGCTCTGGCCGCCCTGCCATTGACGCTGTAGAAGATTCGTGGACGCGCTGCCGCTCTGACGTAGATCGAATGCTTGGTCTTTTTTGAAACGGCATTTAAAGGGGCTGCAAAGCAAACAATCATGTTGATCGGAGTTTGTGCTGACTGTCAGGGTTCCTACACAATTTTAATTAAAAAATTCCATACTTTTCCAGACTCGAATTTCCAGACTTCCTACAGATTTTTCCGACCAAATTTATCTTGTTCAGATAAAATGTTTTCAAATTCAACTGCTAACAAGTGTTACATTCTAAAGATTTAGCACTGGCGTTTTTGCCTTTTATTAGGATAGGAAAGTATGTATGTATGTATGGCATCCTTCTGTCTCTAGAGACAATGGAGTCTGCACCTGAGTATTTATTTAATTGTGGGGCAGCAGCGCCGGCTGTGGCTGAATAAGCCGATGCGGGAGTTGCAGCTCCTGCCGCACTTGCTGCAAGTGTAGTCCGTGGTGGGTACTATGGGGGGAGCAGTGGTAGGCTGGGTTCTCTGCTGTTTGCGGCTCTTCCTTTCCTCGCGCTGGATCTCTCTCTTCTCCTCAGCCTGCTTGATGCCGGTTATGACATTTGCACGCCAGCTAGAGCGGTCGGAAGTTGCTGTTTCGAGATCTGCTGGGTTGATGTTACATGACTTCAGATCCCTCTTGCAGACATCCTTGTAGAGCAGGGCTGGTCGACCGGTTGGCCGTGTACCGATGGCGAGCTCGCCATAGAGGATGTCCTTCGGGATACGGCCATCATCCATCCTGCATACGTGTCCGAGCCAGCGCAGGCGCCTCTGAGAGAGGGTGGCGAAAATGCTTAACAAGCCTGCCTGGGCCAAAACATCTGCGTTGGAGACACGATCCTGCCAGGTGATGCAGAGGAGCCGTCTGAGGTTGAGCATGTGGAAGGCGTTCAGTCTTCGCTCTTGGTGCGTGTATAGGGTCCAAGCCTCACTGCCGTACAGAAGGGTGCTCAGCAGGTTAGGGTTAGGGTAGCTAGTAGCTAGACAGGAAGTAAGGTGGGAGAGAGAGGGGGGCGGGATTGGGAAAAGTCCATGAGGCAGGACTCGAACTCGGGTCTCCCGAAGCACAACAGCACTACATGGCGAACCACTTACCCGCAATGCTATCGGCACCGACAAGTAAGTTACACTCTGAGTCAAAACCTCTATGTAGGCTATCTAATATTTAGAAATCCTATATTAAAATATTGCCATTTGTGACCTTAACGATCAAAATGCTGAATCAGTCACAATTTTTGTAAAGGGTTATTAATTTATCCAAAAATTTAATTTCTATCATAATTTACTTACCCTCATGTCATTCTAAACTAATAAGACTTTTGTTAATCTTGGAAATCTTGGACACCTGAAGATATTTAAAGGATTAGTTCACCTCAAAATGAAAATTTCCTAATCATTTACTCACCCCAATGCCATCCAAAATGGCAACCAACTCAGTTGGTCGCTCAAAAACTTAATTTATCTTTCACTGAAGAAAGTAAGTCATGGATATCTTGGATGGCATTGAGGTGAGTAAATGATTAGGACATTTTCATTTTGGGGTGAACAAGTCCTTTAATAAAGGGACTGAAATCTCTCAGATTTAAAATATATAAAAATGTTAATATAATAAAGTCTTATGGTTTTGAAAGACATGGGGGTGAATAAATGACAAATTTTAATTTTGTGTGTACTATTCCTTTAAGAACTCCACCATCGACTCTGTTTTATCCTCAAACCCAACTTGCTTTCTCAAACTACAAAGTGCTGTGTTAACCACTGTTGAACTGAGAAAAGGAAGGAACACACAGGTCTGACCTTTACTGCCATAGCTTGGCTACAAGTTTTTCATTCATTGAAAAAACGATTGTGTATATATTTATTATATACATTTAGAAATTCTTAATTCTATATTTAGAAAATGAAATAGGGACAATAGTCTGGAAACATAAATATTTTTCCATACTCTCATTTATTTTTTCCATACTTTTCCAGACCTGGAAATTACTCAAATCAAATTCCATACTTTTCCATACTTTTCCAAACCCCGTAGGAACCCTGGACTGACCACAAGTAGGGTATAACCGTATAATATAACCTCATGAAATCATTTAAATGTGAAAGTTAAAAAAAGCAGATCGATGGAAAGAACTTAACAATTATAGTTACATGTTTGCTAACGAAATAAACCAATTAAAAGCCATTCGTGTTGTGTATAAATAATGTTGCGCATCTTCTTATCAAACCCGCCGCACCAGCAGTGATCAACCTCTCCTCTATTTTGCTTGGGAACTAATGTGGTCGGAACCAAAGTTTACAGCGCTGCGTTCTCTAGAATCATCTCAAGCGGAGCACTACTACATTCCCATTGGTTGCCGCCGGCTGCCGCCGAAGCGTGTGGTAGCTCATTACCATAAAGTTGACCTGATTTAAACTCTCCTCGACGCCCAAATCGTCCAAGACGCGCCACGCTGCTCTCGCCGGAGCTCGCCGCCGGGCTCCCATTGAGAATGAATGACTTCTGGCCACTTTGACGCTCTCGCCGGCGGCGGTGTGAACGCACAGTTAAAAGGCAAGCACCACTAACTAGAATGTACCAGGGCTCCAGGCTAACTTTTTTCACTAGGAGCACAGTGGCCCCCAACTGAAAATTTTAGGGGCACAACCAGAAATTTTAGGGGCGCACACCGTAAATCAACATGCTAACCAAATCTACTAATTTCCACTGTATTACTAATAGGGATCGGTATCGTTAAGGTTTTAATGGTATTACTACTCTTACCGATACTGCTTATCGATCCGGTACTTTAACAGTATTCTTACCGGTTCTTTTTATTATAGCCTACTTTATTTATTTATTTTTATAAAAATAAAAAAAAACAGAATTAAGAACATAATTAACATGGCTTTATAATCTGAAAAGTAAATTATCTATAGCAAAAGAAACCCAAAGTTTTAACAAAAATATGAAACATCTATTTGTAAATGGACCAGTGTGCAGGTGTTTGGAAGGACTGCTAACATTAATATTGCAGTAAAGAACAAACCTACAAAGAAATCTAATAAAGTAATGAAATGTAAAATAACACTGCATAGTTTTCACTGTATAAATTGATAGATCGATGCTTATAAAAGCTAAAGTTATTAATTCAAGAGATGTGAATATTTTCTATTTGCCTTTTGTTCAATTCGAATTAATGGCTCAATCATCAGCAGGTTTATCAGACGCTGCCCTTTTCTCCTATTTCTCCAAACTATTTACGCCCATTTAAGATATAAACTGCTAAAATAACTACTCTCCAATCCGGTCATTTTGACTCCGGCTATTTGTAGTTTATTTGAAGGTTTAGGCTTTGCACACGAAGCCTAAAATATTAAGTGCAAGTCGGTCCATTTTGCAGCACACACACATAAGCCGCCTTGAAGTTGGAAACAGCATCTCTTGCGCGGATTATTGTGTATTTAATAGCTCTTTATTATCAAACTCTTTATTACTGGTTATAGCTGAGGATCTAACACAGAATTAAAGTCGCCCCCTAGCACCACGAGACAGTCCTCCAAACTCACAACTAAACGTAGTAATTCTTGAAAAAATAACGGATCACCCTCGCTGGGTGCATAAACAGACACAAAAGCATATTTAGTATTATTTAGAGAACCAACAACATAGGTAATTCGGCCTTCTTTATCCCCACCAGAACGTATAACAGAAAAATTAGTAGAACGCCTAGACAATATCAACACCCCTTTTGATTTATTGACGGCCGAAGAGGATGAAATAATTTTAAAGTATCTATTTTGAAAGCGATGCACGTCAGCTGACTTCAAATGAGACTCTTGTATAAGGGCAAGAGAGACCTTTTTACATCTTAGATAATCTAAGCATTTGGTCCGCTTGATGGGGCTATTTAAACCATTAACGTTCCATGACAATATATGTATAGCCATAATTTAATGAGTAATAGCTATGCTGACCAAACAGAACGAGGCGGGAGGACCAAAAAGTAGTCCCCAGCAAAGATAGTGGGCGGCAATAAGAAAATATGCAATACACATACATACATGAATGCATATAAATACTACGCATTAAATGCGTGCATAATACAAATTAAACTTACGTGGGCGGACTTGGGCATGGAACAAAAAAACACAAACAAGAACAGTAAAAGAACGGGCAGCAAGCAAAGAGTTAAAACACACTCTTCTACCTGCCCTCAACGTAACAGTCTTTGGATACGCGGCCAACTAGCAGTCCGGCTCGTCTGTCGACACCTGACCCGACCCGGTCATTTTCCGGATGCACAAAAAGAAAAATCAATCTGTCTCAGTCATCCATGGGAACTGCTGATTCATGCTCCTCTTCGGGTTCTTGTGACACAACAGCCTCTGCTCCCTTCGGGGAAGATTTTGCGATGGGAATGGGATTCATATTGAGGATGAACTTTTCCACCTCCACCGGTGTCTCAAGCAGTGAAATCTTCCCTCGGTGAGAAACTTTAACTACCGCGGGATAAAGCAAAAAAGACGTAATTCCCGACTGGGTTAGCTTCTTCCTCGCCAATGCCATAGCTCTCCTCTTAGATGCAGTGTGAGTTAGGGCTGTCAAAATTGCTCAAAAATGACGTTCGAATATTCCCTCTAAAAAAAGCACGAATATTCGAACTATTCGAACATCTGGTTGCGCATTTTATCAATGACGCGCATTACGTCAATAACAGGACAAATGAATACAAAGACACATAACTACTTATATAGGTAGTCTATTTAAGTTTAAACATATTTGACAACGTATAACCTACACAAAAACAAGTAAATCACTAATGGCTAAAGACCACAGACCTCACTCTCTCTCGCCCTCACCCTCTCTGCGCATAACGGTTTAAATGAACACACACACATTTTGAGACTGATCAAGAGTTTTGTGCAAGCAATTTAAGGTCGCGACTCTTGTCCCAAATATAGCAGGCTTCATTCAGTGATTGAAACAAATATTAATATAAGTTTTACAGCATATTATTGAACGCTCCGAGCGAGCTGTGCTGTGGTAAACATGGAACTTTTCCTTGACATGAAACGGTAAATAATCAAACCAGTGGAAGCAGTGCATTTATCCTTCATTCATGCAATATCTATTCAGTCAGTACCTCGGTTCCATTGCTTGACAGAACTCCCTGAAGCCTGCCCCATCCACGACACTGATCGCTCTCATGTCCTTACAAATGAACAAAATTAATTTCTCCGTTATGGCCTCTTGTCGTGTTGCAGACAGAGAGCTTGTGGCGGGCGATGCAAAGTAAGGCTGGTCCAGTTTGCACATACAAATTAGTTGCTTATATTTACAAAACGAGCCTACAAAAGCATAAAAAAGCCCGTTTAATAAAGAAAAGTTCACGAAACTAAGTGAAAACTCACTAAAGTGTTTAGTGAAATTAGGAAACATTTAGATATCATACATTGAGTTGTATAAGTTATCGTTACATTTCTACATACATTTTGTTCTCATGTCACAAGTAATATCAAGGTTTATTTTGATCTGTTTTACATGATTCTTTTGTAGTGTGGTTTTCGGTGAAGTGTACTAAAATAAATATCGTCACCTGTGTACATTAGCCCACTTCTTCTCGACGCTTTTCCTGATAGTTTATAGAACAATTACTCCGAGTCGCCATCTGTCGTTTCAAAGAAAAGCACAACAGCGAGCGTGTCAAGTATAAACGCCTCGTCCGTTTGGGGAGGAGCGCGCGCAGTCAGTGTGGGCTCAAGCTCTGGAGACGGGCCAAAGTACACAAGGCTTCAGGCGCGCTAGCGCCCACTCGCAAAGCAGACAGCCAGGCCTCTACTACCGCGAGCGTTTTTTTCCCCACATTTTTTTATTTATTCGAATATTAATTTTCACCTTCGAAATTCGTTTTTTAAAAACTATTCGAATATATATTCGAATTTAGAATATTCGTTGACAGCCCTAGTGTGAGTGCTGTAGTCTGGGAAGAAAAGTAGAGGAGATCCATTATGAAGAATTTGTCCAGCGGCACGGGCTCCATTCAGGATCGCAATCCGATCTTGATACCGCATCTTGAAGATGAACGTGCGAGGGGTAGATTTTGCGCGCTCGCCGCTGTATATGCGATGAGCTCTTTCAACCTCCAGTACTTTGCCAGTAAGAGAGGGGATCCATTTAGGAAGATTACTCTGTATAAATCGCAGAGGGTCATCTCCTTCTGCACCCTCTTTTAGTCCCACTAGACGGACATTGGACTGACGGCTTTTGTCTTCGATTCTCGCCAACTTTTCCTGAAGGGAATCCACTGCTAACTTTACTTCCACGGTGTCTTTCTTTGCGTTGCGAAGAGCTGCCTGCATGTTGTCAAAGTTATTTCTTATCAGTCGAACGTCCTCTTCCAAGACTCCAAGTCTGTCCGCGATTGGGGCAAATTCTTCCCTAAACATTTCCCTGACAAAGCTAAGCTGCATCTTTAACTCGTCAGCAACAATGGTGCGAATTTCCCCCTCAGGAGCACAATTAGGGTCTTTGACTAGTTTTTTCTCCGGGGAAGCCAACGCTAATTGACGTTTTGCCATCTTCAATTGTTGCAACGTTATCAGAGCAGCCAAGACTAACCAAGCGTTGATAATTTTACTGAGAACAGGTAGATTAAGGATACCGAGTCAGGGAGCAGTCGAACTACACAGCCATTGCTACCGGAGGGTCACGTGATCTCACACAAACCTCTTCTCAATGTTTAAAGTCTCAAGTCTATGGTGACTCAGTTCGGACGATTTTTCACCCGCCGAAAACAAACATAGTATGCCCGATCGCTTAGAAAAGATATAGCACACCGCTCCTCAATAAGCCGCATGATTTGACACCTCATTCATGGGTCTACGACAAACGGTGCCGGAGGAGTAGCGTGCCGAAGTTTCGTCAAGGTGAATAGTAAACACAACAGGCTAACACGATTAGCATGTTGCTAGCATGATGTTAACACGATTAACATGTTGGTAGCATTATGCTAACACGATTAGCATTATGTTAGCATAATGTTAACACGATTAGCATGTTGGTAGCATTATGCTAACACGATTAACATGTTGGTAGCATTATGCTAACACAATTAGCATTATGTTAGCATAATGTTAACACGATTAGCATGTTGGTAGCATTATGCTAGCACGATTAGCATTATGTTAGCATTATGTTAACACGATTAGCATGTTGTTAACGTCATGCTAACATGATTAGCATAATACTAACACGATTAGCATGATGTTAGCATTATACTAACATGATTAGCATGACGAAAATTGCTAGCACATTTTGATTTGTTTTTGTCATGTTCTAACCCTAAGCTAATTGCTATTAGCATGTAGCTATTCACTGCTAGCATGTGTAGCATGTTGAAAGTCCTGTTTTTGCTAGCATGAGCCAAAAGACCCAACCGCCATGTCTCCACGATGTTCTGATGTTCTGAGAGATATAGGTCTTGGTAAACGGTTGCTAGGGTACTCTGTTTGGTTACTATGGAGTGGTGTGGCAGCTGCCAATGATGATTCTCCAAAGGCTGCTTGTCAGTATGAATGATATAAACCAACCCCCATGTCTCTATGATGTTCAGATGTGAAGATATCCCTCTGTGGATTTGGGTTGCTAGGGTGCTTGATAATGGTTGCTAGGGCATGGCTAGGAAGTGTTGAAGGTGATTTGTGATTGGCTGTTGATGCCCTGAGTCAAACAAACCCACCCTCGTGTTTCTATGACACTTCTATCCAAAGATATCCCTTTGATCTCTTTCAATGGAAGTCTATGGGATCAGTTGCTAGGGAGCTCTAAATGGTTGCTAGGGCATGGCTTGATAGGGTCACAGTGATCCTGAGATAGTGATTGGTTGCCTGAGTAAATTGAGCCCACCCCCTTGTCTCTGAGACACTGTGAGCCAGAGCTATGGTCAATACAATATCCCTATGCAAGTTCCCATAGTAAGAGAAACGCATGTTTAATGGGACATCCCTGCCCATTGAAAATGAATGGGGCAAATTTTGGGCAGCTCCTGCGCCCCAGGGCTACAACTCACACCCCATTGCGATGTATGTTCTGACAGGGCCTGTCAGCCTCTTCAAATGTGGTGACACACGAGTTTCTACGAAATCCTCTCTCAGAGTTATGACTCGTTAAAAATGTTTGCAATGTTAAGTCTATGGGATTTTTTCGGCTACTTTTTCGCCCCTGGGGCGAACACCGTACCCCCGATCGCTTAGGAGAGATATAGCACACCATTCCCGAATAAGCCGCCGTTTTGACACCTCATTCATGTGTCTGTGACAAAAGCTGTGGGAGGAGTAGCGCGTCAAAATGTTGTCCGGAATAATAATAATAAGTAGTATGGTGGATAACAATAGTGATGCCTTGCTACACAAGCACCACTAAATATATAATAAGCCCACAGAATAGTAATAGTGTGCTTCGCCTTTACAGGCAAGCACCACTAATAAGTTTATAAGGATTTCAGTAAGTTGGCTTTCTCAAGCCAACTTAAATATTACTAAACATTGACATTTAAGTGATATGTATAATTGGACATAGGTTTCCTATGGGACAGACCTTGCTCTTCTTCAGTTCTCCAGTGCTTCTGCTGCTTTCATCATTATCCATATCCTCTCCTTCATCATCATCATCATCCTCCTCCTCCTCCTCATCTCCATCCACATCCTCTTCCTCATCTTCCTCCTCCTCTTCCTCAGGTGATCCACTGCCTCCATAACCATAGAGGCTCAGGAGCTCCTGAATGGGCATTTCTCCCTCCTGCAGTTCACAGAATGATCCCAATATGATCACCTCTATTTATATAGCACGTTATACAATACAGTTCAAAGAAATTAAATAACGATCATTGATGCACAAAAATGATCAATGATGCAAGCTTCATCAACTGCGGGACAAATCCTAAAGTAAAGCAACTCTACAGAAGACAATAGTGTCATTATTCAGTTCAATGTTGATTCTGTTCAGTTCAATAACTGTGTAAAGTTCATCAGTAATTAAATGAGTCCTTTTCAGCTATAACCAGCTCTACAGAAACAATAGTATCGTTTTTCCGCTCAATTCAATGTTGATTCAATTCGGTTTGTAACATTTAAACTCACGCAAAGTGTATGCAAAAATGAGATCACAATGTCAGGGTATGTGAGTGAAGGTAGTGCTTCGGGGATTGTTTATAGTTTAATTAGTCCAAATACCATTGCCTGGCATTGGCATTTAGTCCCTTCTATTTTTCTTTCTCTCTCTTGAGATTTCAACAAACAAAACAAAAAATAAGCAGGTATCAGTATTAATTTTATTATCAACAGCAGCAGCGAGTGATCCTCATAATAAGACGCCGTCATCCCAGCATGCAACGTGGCATGATGAATCTTTATATTCTCGATCTACCTTATTTGTAACGTAAGAGGGGGCATGACCATTGTAATTTGAATTTGTCGAGGCTTTTGGTCTCATCCGCTTCCAATTATTTTAGCTGTACAAAAACAATCCATTATGCTACTTGATATTGCAAATTTCTTATTATATAAAACATGTGTTTGAAGCACAAATTATTTTACCATTCACATCATTTTGTTATTCTTCTAGTTATTCATTAAGTTATATAAATTATAGAAGTCTCCGCACATTCAAATTCAACAGTTGGGTTCCGGAAGTAAAAACTCCATTCATTTTCTCCATAGGGTAATTGATTTTTAAAAATAACTTGAGTAACAATAACTACTATGAGCTACGAGGCTGTTAATTGATGCTATTTGTAAGCCTGCATTATTTATTGAAAAACTATTCCAAAAGTTGAGACAAGCAAAACGTGCTAAAAGAGCTCTTTAGCTCCGCTCACTCCCATAAAGCACTGTGAATGACGCAATTGAGTCGGTGTGCATATTTTACAGTAGACCTAATATATTGTTTAAATATAATTTTTTAAAATAATAGTTTTATATTTTGCCATAGTTTTTAATTTGATTATGCGGTTTGCAATTCTTTGTGGTACTGTAGTGCTTTCTCTCAATAAAGCCGTTAAGTACACGGTCTTGTACCTTTGTATTTTCAAATACTTTTTAAAATCAAAGTTTGTAATAGAGACAGAGCGACACGCGTCATAATCTGAAGACCACGCCCACCGGGGGGAAAACAATCAAAACGTCTCCATTGACTTTGCATTGCGGGAGGCTGTCTCCTTGTCATTTCGGACTTATAACAAAAAACTGAACAATGTATTAAAGCTGATATGTGACAAAGTGTACTGCAAACAAGCTAAACAAAACCCAGAAGCAAAAACCCAGACGTTTTTATAAGCTGTTGACCCAAAAAACGAGCGTTTAAGGACAAAAAAGTGGATTCAGGCCATTGAGACAGCGTGCGACGGGTTATATTACACTGAGAACTACGGCGACTAGAGGGGAATGTGATCAGCGACAGTAAATATAATATATAAAACGGACATTTGGATATTTGACTTAACAGTGACAACATATTTACTGCACACGTAGACATATTGAGGCATACTGAGTGTCAGGATCCCTAAATTTACCCATTCTTCCTGCTGAAGCGTCACTTCGTATTGCCTGTATCCACTTTTATCTTCTTAAACGCTCGTTTTTTTGGGTCGACAGCTTATAAAAACTTATTTCTGTGATGTTTAGCTTGTTTGCTGTACACCTTGTCACATATCAGCTTTTAGACATTGTTCTGTTTTTTTTTATAAGTCAGAAATGACAATGAGGCAGCCTCATGCAATGCTAAGTCAATGGAGAGCGTTGGATTGTTTTCCCCCCTGGTGTGGGCATGGCCTAAATACGCTCTGTCTCTATGTTGTGATTCACCTTGTAACTGGTTGGCTTAGTTCATGGCTTCTATGCTTTAACGAAGACTCTTTTTTTTTTTATCCCTTTGGGAGAAATGAATGAAACACAGATGAAATTATGCTATTGAAATCTGAAGTCTGCATATTCATATTCATATTCTGCATATGTGTGAATGAGTTGTGTGTGTCTGTGTGAATTAGTGCCGCAGTTTCGTCTACTACTAGTGGTCAGCCGATATTGTTTTTTTGATGGTCGATGTCGAAAGCTTAGAGAGCAGGGTGGCCGATGGCTGATATAAAATATGTAAAGTGTGTAACTTATGTGCTCAAAAAAGTGCATGTTAGACCAGCGCATCAGCACGCAAATAAAATATTTAACCAGCAAGGCTTTAAAGCACATGCAAATAATTAACTTTTGATATATTGATATATGATGTGAATGTGCGTCGCGTTGTCCTGTATGTTGAGGCGCCAGAACTGAACTGATAGAATGCACTGTAGCACGATACTACGATATTTCTTCAAAATCAGATCGTGGACAGTTTAACCGTCAACGATCAAAAATTGGCATATCGTATACCCCTAATTACTACCCTCAATTTTTTTTTTATTTTAAATAATCAACTATTTCATGTCATCCTGATTGGCCAATACTGTTTTTTTCTTTTATTTTTTTATTAACCCTCTGGGGTTCTTTGGGTCAAAAATGACCCGAAGCGTTTTATAATTTTTTTTTTTTAAATCGTAGCTTCATCGGAATGGTCCGAAACTTGGTGACTTTATTGGTACTTGGTATATGAACACCCAAAAGAATTGGGGAAAGGATTTGAAAAGTCTAAGTGGTCATAAAAAAAATAGTCACACTCAGGACCTTCGGGTCAAAAATGACCCCCATTGGAAATTAATGGGAAATTGGCAAAAATATGAAAATATAGGGGTTTTTTTGTGCATACAATCTACAAATCAGCCAGGATGGAGAAAAAAAGGACTCAACAGTGAAGGGGTGAATCTCTAAAACAGCAAGAGTGCAAAACACACACACACACAAAAACACAATTAGCTTTTGAAATGGCACGCCATCATTTGTGTGTGCGTGTGTTTTTGTGTGTATAAGTGTGTGTGAGTTTTTTTGTCTGTTGAATATTTAATAGAGGGCAAGGTTTTACTTCAGCGCTCCTCCTCGCCATCTCTCGCTCATAGCAGACTAAAGGTTGGAGGGGAGTCGTTAAGGATATTTAAACCCAATCGGTCAAACTTCAGTCATCGGAAAGGGAACGCCATTCCAGACCGGAAGTTACTTTTCCGATTTTGATTAAAGATTACCACGACAAACAATTTTTTTCTGTGTATTAACTTGCACGGATTAATTGTTCACCCGAAGACCTGTAATGTGTGCTAACAAAGTAAATAAGATCAATTTTGATTTTATGAGGACTTTAAAAGGCACAATATGTACGATTTTTGGACTAAAATATCCAAACACCACTAGAACAATGTTATATATTTTGTTGACTTGTGTACTTACATTATCCCAAATGTTTCCAAGAATGTTTAAATCCAGAGAAATAAGCAATTTAACCAGAACACCGACCGTGTCCGTCCATTCGCTTATCAATGACATTTAAGAAAACTAACGAAACACCAAAGACGCTTTAATATATGATGTGTTTTATTAGACAGGTGAGCAACTGTTTGGTGACATTCACCTACAGAAATCAAATCATTGTTATACAGCTCAATGCTGTAAGTCTTGTTGTTTAAATCTTGTTTTCATGATTAGTACCATGTTTTACCATGCCTAATATCAATCTAGCTTACTGCAGTTTCATAGTAGCCACTGAGCGAACGAACAGAGACGCATTATAACATAACTTTCAACACACTCAAATAATGTTTCTAATATGATAAAAACAGCGCTGCGTAAGCATGGACGCGGTCGTCTGCAGCATAATAAAAGCTTGCCGAAATCCAGGCTTCATCAAGCTATGGCTTTGTTTTGAATAAGCAACATTGTAGAACAAAACGTTGAAAACAAAACAAAAATTACATATTGTGGCTTTAAATAAAGCCTGTTGTAAACATAACTTGTACATAGTTTGACGTTTTATTCTACAATGTAAATTACACACCCAACAAAAAATTTTTGAAGCAGTTGTTAATTTTTGAAAACATATGTTTTTAATAAGTGACTAGATAAGACTGCTTGGGGTGTGAGTGTGTGCAGTTTATGTTGTAGAACAAAACATCAAAGTATCGTCTTGATTTGTTTACCACAAGCTTTATTTTACTTTATTTGACTTTATTTTCGTTGCAGCTGATAGCAGGAAAAATTATGCATTTCGGGTGTTGTTCAGCTGAAGTGATGATTCAGTTCCGTTGTAAAGATCATCAATTATTAATTTAGTTAATTTCATCTATAAAGCAGTTCTGCAAAAAAAAAAATATCATCGTTCAGCTCAGTTCAGTTCTCATACAGCACCGTTAGTACAGTCAGATCAATAATAGTGTTGAATATTAAGTGGTAATCCAAATAGTAAATCTAACCACCATGTGCAACCACACTTACCCAGTTTATTCTCTGCTATCTGCATCTCTAAAAAAAACTACTTTTTGAAGTATTAAAATCCTTTGAGTTATACTAAACCCTTGTGTATGCATTTTTACATGACCATAAACAGGTCACGTAAAACAAAAGATAAGCTGAAACATGTTGAGAATCAGGATGAGATCAAACCTTTGCGAGTTCTTCAATCTCATTGCCAAAGTTTGTGTCTCCCTCTGGCAGCTCCTCTTCCAGGGTCTGATCATCATCATAATCAGGCAACAGCATCTCTGTTGACAGGTCAAAATCAACATTGTCAGAACCAACCAAAACTCATGGCATCAAACCATGAGTATGTACAAAGACATGTTTTACCATGATAAGAAAACTAGTAACAGTCTTACCTGGGCTTGAACTCCCCAAGGAGGGCTAAAAATTCAATAATAAAAAAAAATAAGACAGGACAAAAATGAAGAAGCAAAAAATATACGCTGTAACATTTGAATGAAACATAAAGATAAACGATTAAAACGCTGTATTATGCATACCAGAGAAGTAATTTGGCGGCTATTTTGTAAAGGAAAACTACATGCCTGTGCACATACATATTCAAACGCGATTGCCTATAGACTAAACACATAAAGCTTACGTGCATGCAATCACCGTTCTCACAGATTCACGTTTTTTTAAGTTTACACAAAGATGTTAACGGTATCGTTTCAAAACAAATTTCAAAGTTTGCATTCTTAAGCCACCAAACACTGTTGCCGTGCAAATGAACGACCAGAACGCATTACATTTTTTCTATTTTAGTTGAAAATGGTGTTGTGTAAGTCAGTGGTTCTCAAACCTGTCCTGGGGACTCCCAACCAGTGCAAATTTTGCATGTCTCCCTCATCTAACACACCTGATTCAAATCATCAGCTCATCAGTAGAGACTGCAAGACTTGAATTGGGTGTGTCTGATGAGGGAAACAAAATGTGCAGTGGTGAGGGGTCCCCAGGACAGGTTTGAGAACCACTGTAAGTGGCCCCAAAGAAATAACTAATGAAAGGAAATTAATCAATCAAAAACTTACTTTAGCAGGACAAAAACTTTTTTTCTAGAGCTGATATACAGCCAAAACAATCTCTCTTCCATTAATTTCCTATTATCACTGTAAAGCAGCTTTGAAACAATCTGTATTGTAAAAAGCGCTATATAGATGAAGGTGACTAACAAATATCAGGCTTGATTTTGAAGACAATTTTGTTATTGTGTTGGGATATAAAATCTGGGTCCTGATGTAAAGTCAATTGTGAACCACTGGACTAAATAACAGTTTAAAATACAACTTTTTAACATTCAGATTGTGGTTAAATCAGCTATAAAACTTGCATTAAGCAAAACAATAAATTATCAACATTACCAGTGAAATATGTTAATTGCAATGCTCCATAGTCTGTGATAATAAAAAGATGCACTAGGGCAGTTTTCCAGTGATCCATTTTATTTTATTTAGTTTATACACTAACAAAAATGCATTCTATTATAATAAACCTTACAGCAGGCTAGCGTTAAAACATCCATGATAAAACCAAAGGAATTGAATGCTCTGTTTGTATGACTTTGGAAGTTAAGGCTGATGTCTAGCTAATACTTTGTCTAGCCTTGATTAGGAACACTCTTTCAAGTACAAATCTGGGTATAGAAATATCCACAACTTCAGGATTTAACATAAATAATCAATACACTCGTCAGTGTTTGTGTAAATATATCAGATATAATTAATGTATGGTTATGTATTAAAGTAAGGTTATATTAGAGTATCTGGCTAACTGAAGGCGAGCTAACTGCTATTAACTTTGCAGAAATAAAATATCAAAGAATTCAACGCGTCTTTCGACCTAAATTACCGTACAACTTAATAAGAAATATATACGATTTATTGAAATTTTCAAATCCATTAACACAAATAATCCCTCGGTTAACTGCAAATAAACGGTTATTTATTGTTGGAAAATAATTAAAATAATTTCCTTCTTACCTCCGCCATATTTACAGCGCTGCTGAGGGTCAGCGGAATGTGGGCGGAGTCAGTGGTGATCCCCGGATGTTCTCTCTCTCTCTCTCTCTCTCTCTCTCTCTCTCTCTCTCTCTCTCTCTCTCTCTCTCTCTCTCTCTCTCTCTCTCTCTCTCTCTCGTAATACAGATTTAAAGGAATAAACAACTAAATAATAAAATGTAACCATTATATTATTTTGAGGGTACACTATGATGTAAGTTTTAAGTTTAGTTCCACATGAGAGTGGAAGTAAACATCCAAAATACAAATTTAAGTTTATTTTTTACACTTAATCTATTTGCTTCTGTAGATTTTTTCAAAATGAGTCTCAAAACTTTGCAGTTTTGTAGATATTCGGAAGATTTTTTTACTAAAGTGTTTGTTCATGTCACTCGCCTGTTTAACAAAACCCCCTCTGTAAAAACGTTATTTAATTTTAATATACAGTAGTCAGGCCTAAATAAATAGTAGGCTAATTACACATAGAAAACGGGTAAGCTATTTTGAAGCCATTATGTTTATTTATTTATTTATTTTAAAACATAGGCTACATGTAATTTTTTATATCAATAGCCTACAAGATTATAGTAACATATTGATATAAAAATACAAAGAGAAAGAACATATTCCATTCTTTGTTATCAACAACATGAAGTGCATCAATTAGCTACGTCAGGGTTTCCTAAACTGGGGTTCAGGATGGAACTGCAGGGGTTTGTGTGTTTATAAATAATAATAAAAAATAGGCTAAAAACAATAAAAATTAAACACTACTAAAAAAATATTTTATTTGTTTGACTGCATACATGTGACCATCAACCGACATCAAAGAACCGTGAACTTAATTGTATTATATTATTTTTATTGGCTTAATTGTATTATTGACCTAAGTTACAAACTAAAATCTCAGGGGGTACTTCAAGTAAATATATGCATGTAAATATGAAATGACGTGAATATGTAGCTACATTTTAATGTGTTTTAAAGACAAAAGCCTTCCAAAGACTTTAATGCAAGGTTAAATAACTGAAACTGAGGGATAATTCAAATAGTAATTAGTGTGTGAATCAGGAGTTGATGCAATGTTGAGAAAAAAAAAACTTGTTAAATGATTTCTGTAAATCCAGTGATCAATTGCTGGGTCTCAGTTTTCAATGATAGGCAAATGACTAGTGGCTGGTCTGTGTGTGCAATTCCACAAACCTGGAAGACCTTCTGAACATATACAAGCAGTAGGAGTTAAGAAAGGAACATTTTAAAATATATTTTTTAAAAAAGTTAAGTTCCCTTTCGTTCAGTCACTACGACGTACGTTAGTGACTAACGAATGGGGGTTTCGCTTAGAAGCCAATCATCTTCTTCGTATTCAACAGCGCCCAATGGCAGTGCCAATGCCATGGGCATGCGGAATTTGCATGCGTAACTCCGCCCCACCTCGTGGGTATATAAGGAAGTACGCTGGCAACATCGCATTATGTTTCTACTTTGGAGCCAAGAGTATCTCTTCACTCCTTCAAGCCTGAATTCTGAAGTCTTCTCTTCAGTCTTCGAGACGAGCGGTTCTCCAGGGTGTTGGTGTGACGGCGCGTTCCAGCGATCTCATGCTGCCTGCCTGCTGATCTGTGCAGTGATCTGCAACAGCTGTGTGTGTGTTTCCCTGGGCGCTTCGCCACTCTGCAGAGCTTTCCTCTCACAAAAAGAGCTTGCGCGTGGCACGTCTTTTTCAAGACGGTTCGCCCGTGCACTTCCGGGTGCGATCGATCTCCGTTGCTGTCTATGGGCACATTCACTGCTCGATGTGTTTGGGCTTCAGCACGTTCGGGCAGTGTTCGTGGATGCGTCATGTTCCCACTGCGGGAACGTGACCATCGCGATGTTGCGGTCGAGACTCAGTGATCTCCGTGAGGAGAGAGAGTCCCCTCTGCCACACCCCAATCTACCGTCTCCGAGAGAGGTGGTACTTTGGCTGGTGGCCAGGGTGACCTGAGTGCGGTGCCGTGGTATTAAGAACCCCGACGATCATTCCTCGGGCCACGCCCCCTCTTGCACATTGCTTAGACCCGCGAGTGTTGGACTGAAACAGCGGCCCGTCTCTGACGCCTCGTTCGTTTCGTTCACGCTCCAGATAGCAGTGAGATATCGATCGCCGCATCCCAAGGTGGGCTGGAGTCCTTTGGGGATGACGATTAGGTTGTGCTCCGCCCCCGGGTGTGTCAGCACTGCCTGATCCGACCTAAGGTTGACAGCCATGTTATCTCGGGCAGCCACGGGTCTCGCGCTGGTGTGGAACTCCGCCCAGTCGCGAGTGCTCGTGGTTGCGCGATTGGTTTTTGGGGACGGCACCCGACAGCTGTTGGGCCCCGCCCCCAATGCCTTTCGCTCCCGAGGTGCATGAGGAGATCACGCGGTCCTGGAAGTCCCCGTGCTTCCCGCGATCGTTTGGTGGCCTCCTCCGCCTTCTCTGCCCTTGATGGGGCCGCGGCCTAGGGTACACTGGGGCCCCCTCACCCCCACTGTTGAACTCTCTGTTGCGCACTACGGTGTCCACAGAGGGCTTGACGTGGCGTGGTGTGGCTGTCCTAAGCACCCTCCCAAAGCCTGTGGGCTCGTCTACTTCGGTGGCGTGGTCCTGCAGAGCTACGGGCAGGCCGCCGCCCCTTTGCACATGCACAAGGGTGGAGCCGACCCAGGGCTCTTCATTGAGCTGCGTGCCGCGACTGATCCCGTCCCCGGGCGGTGAAGGTGGCCACACGCTCCCTGGGTCGGGAGATGTCCACAGCTGTGGTCCGGGAGAACACCTGGCCTTACCTGGTGAATTGGAGGACGAGGCCTCTTCGGCGGCGCGGCTGGGAACTGCGCCCAACAGTTCTCGGCCGCCCCAGAGCAGACTGAGGCTGTAACACGTACTGCCCCGGCGGCCAGCTGCTGCACCAGCCGCCGGCTCAGTCGCCTCAGTCCGCTCGCCGCCGAGGGCGCCCTCCCTCTTCCCGCCCGGCCCCAGCAGCAGCCTTAACCTGGGC
The DNA here is from genome assembly GCA_033150135.1 of Gobio occitaniae. Taxonomy (NCBI): domain Eukaryota; kingdom Metazoa; phylum Chordata; class Actinopteri; order Cypriniformes; family Gobionidae; genus Gobio; species Gobio occitaniae. Next base: position 40,938 of record JARQWZ010005768.1, read on the forward strand.
CGCGCCGTGGAGGTGGTTGAGGATGTCGCCCAGTCCGCTCCCCAGACTGGTTAAACGCCACGCTGGAGGTGGACAACTCAGAGATGGGTTCCAGTTCTTCCCAGGGGATGGTAGCAGGGCCTCTCCTTCCCCCGGTGGAGGGCCGGGGGAAAATCCTTCCGCTGCTGGCCCCCGGGCTAGCAGCGCTTGGGAAGAACTCATGTTCCTGTCTCTGAGGACCCAGAGACCGGTGATGACAGTGCGCGCCACCCACGGGTCCCGCCACTCGCATCCCTCTCTGTCGCCAGCCTCCTGGCAGAGCAGACCCCAGTGGAACGCACGTCCTTCCCTGGTCTCCTCTGTCAGGACGCAGCCGTTAACCGCACCCCCACACCGGGACGCCCAACAGCCTCCCTTGTCCGGGTCGGTAACGCTGCATCGCTGCCCCACTCCGGGTACACCTGTAGTCCGATTGACCCCGCTGGTGCAGTTCCTGGGAGCCTGACTTCAGATTCCAGGGCTGTCCCGTTGGGTCGCGAAGACAGTCAGGTGCGGCTATGCGATTCAGTTCGCGCAGGTTCCTCCCTGCTTCCGGGGAGTCCGTTCCACTATGATCGGTGCTAATGCCCCCGTCATGCGAGCGGAGGTTGCCACCCTACTGGCGAAGGGTGCGATCGAACCTGTCCCTCCAGCCGAGGTGAATTCCGGGTTTTACAGCCCGTACTTCATTGTACCCAAAAAGACCGGTGGGCTTGACCGATCCTGGACCTACGCGTCTTGAACCGTTACCTCCACCGGTTTCCGTTCAAGATGTTGACAGCGAAACGCCTTTTCGAATGCGTTCGTCCACACGATTGGTTTGCAGCGATCGACCTGAAGGACGCCTACTTCCATGTCTCCTTTTTGCCTCGACACAGACCGTTCCTACGGTTTGCTTTCGAGGGGCGGGCATATCAGTACGCAGTTCTACCATTCGGGCTATCTCTGTCCCCTCGCGTCTTTACGAAGATTGCCGAGGCAGCCCTTGCGCCCCTTCGGCAGCACGGGGTCCGCATCCTGAATTACCTCGACGACTGGCTCATACTGGGTCCCTCTCGAGAGCAGGTTTGCGGACACAGAGATTTGGTGCTCCATCACCTAGCCCGTCTGGGCCTTCGGGTCAACTGGGAGAGGAGTAACTTTGCCCCGCGCAGAGGATCTCTTTTCTCGGTATGGATATCGACTCGGTCGCCATGTGCGCGCAGCTTTCGAGCGCGCGCGCGCGCGCAGTCTCTGCTGACTTCCCTTCGTCAAATCGAGGGCAAGAATGCGGTTCCACTGAAACGTTTTCAGAGGCTCCTGGGGCATATGGCATCTGCAGCCGCGGTAACGCCGCTCGGATTGCTTCATATGAGACCGCTTCAGCACTGGCTACGCGATCGAGTCCCGAGATGGGCATGGCGGTCTGGCACGCTCCGGGTACAAGTGACTCGGGCCTGCTTACAGACTCTCTCCCCGTGGTCGAACCTCAGTTTTCTACGGACCGGAGTGTCCTTAGAACGAGTTTCCAGGCATCTTGTTGTATCAACAGATGCATCATCCACGGGCTGGGGTGCCATGTGCAATGGACAAGCAGCCGCGGGGCTCCTGGATAGGACCCCAGCGCCTTCTGCGTGTCAATTGCCTCGAGTTGCTGGCAGTACGGTTCGCCCTGCACCGCTTCCGAGCGTTGCTGAAGGGTCAACATGTACTAGTCAGGACAGACGACACGGCCGGGCGGTCTACGCTCCCGCCGTATGTCTCAACTCGCCCGCCATCTCGTTTTATGGAGTCAGAAGCATCTGAGGTCCCTTCATGCTGTCCACATCCCGGGAGACCTGAACCGTGCAGCCGACGAGCTCTCACGGCTTCAGCCACTTCCTGGAGTATGGAGACTCCATCCCCAGACGGTCCAGCTGATATGGGAACGGTTCGGCGACGCACAGGTAGTCCTGTTGCCTCCCAGGACTCTTCCCATTGCTCCCTGTATTATTCCCTGACCTATGGTCGGCACGGATGCACTGGCGCACAGCTGGTCGTCGGGGCTACGCAATTATGCGTTCCCCCAGTGAGCCTTCTCGCACAGGTACTGTGCAGGATCAGGGAGGACAAGGAGCAGGTCATGTTGGCCGCCCCGTTGGCACGGCCGGACCTGGTTCTCAGAACTGCTACTCCTTGCGACAGCCCCTCCCTGGCCTATTCCTCTGAGACTCCTCACTCAGAGACGGGGCACCTTTTGGCACCCGCGTCCAGCGTTCTGGAAGCTCCACGTGTGGCTTCTGGATGGGACGCGGCTGGTTTGAGTAGCCCTCCACCTGCGGTGGTCGCTACCATCACTTCCGCTAGGGCAGAGTCTACTCGACACCTCTATGCGTTGAAGTGGGACCTCTTCGTCACATGGTGCTCTTCCCGCCAGGAAGACCCCTGGAAATGCCCGATCGGGTCTGTGCTTCGTTTCTCCAGGAGGGGGTGGGACGAAGGCTGTCTCCTTCCACCCTTAAGTTACGTGGCCGCAATATCTGCCTACCACGATCTCCTGGGAGACAAAAAGGTAAGTAGCAGCACGACCTGATCATCAGGTTCCTGAGGGGGGCGAGGAGACTGAATCCTCCTCGCTCTCCTCTCGTTCCCTCTTGGGACCTCTCAGTAGTCTTAAGTGCTCTGCAGAGGCCTCCCTTTGGGCCTTTGCGGTCGGCTGAGATTAAGTTCTTGTCTATGAAGACGGCTCTGCTGACCGCATTGGCCTCGCTAAGAGGGTCGGGGACCTGCAAGCATTTTTCGGTTGACGAAGCGTGCCTTGAGTTCGGGCCGGCTAAACTCTCACGTGATCCTGAGACCCCGGCCCGGATATGTGCCCAAGGTTCCCACCACTCCGTTCCGAGATCAGGTGGTGAACCTGCAAGCGCTGCCTTTGGAGGAGGCAGACCCAGCCTTGGCATTGCTCTGTCCAGTACGCGCTCTCCGCGCCTACGTAGACATGACGCAGTGTTTCAGGACCTCAGACCAGCTCTTTGTCTGTTATGGTGGAGAGCGGAAGGGAAGTGCTCTCTCAAAGCAGAGGTTGTCTCACTGGATAGTGGACACCATTGTTTTGGCTTACCAGCAGCAAGGCCGACCATGTCCCCTTGGTGTGAGGGCACACTCCACCCGGAGTGTGGCCTCCTCTTGGGCTCTAGCGCATGGCGCCTCGCTAACAGACATCTGCAGAGCTGCAGGCTGGGCGACACCCAACACATTCGCCAGATTCTACAATCTCCGAGTGGAGCCAGTGTCCGACTATGTACTCGCCCCTACGGGTGGCCGGTATGGACCAGGCTCAGGTGTCTTCGGTTGCTCGCCATTCCACTCCCAGGACTGGATACGTGCGATATTTTCCTCAAGTGAGCTCCCCGAGAGCCCTGAGCTCCTCCAGCACTGCTTACGCCGACATCAGTTCAGTCTGCCCTTTCGAGCCCAGACCCTCATGTCCGGCCAGGTGCTCCGTGTGCATGGTTGCCCTCCGGCGACCCCCACACGAGTATTCCCACCGTAAGCCTCCTCAGTGAGCAGGTGTCTTTCCCTTGGCAAGTCCCTGCCACCCCTAGGGTTAAAAATCCACCTTCGGCTGGTACCCTAGAGATCTTCCATATGCAGCCCTTAGCGGGTCATATGTGTATTCTCTAAGTCCTCCCCACGGGTAGGCATCTTGGCATTCCCTCACTGGGATATGCTTCCCAGTGTACCTTGGTAATCCTGTGATAAGTGGGAGTCCTAGGGCCTTAAGTGGCGGGATCTCACACTTACGCAGGGCACTGGATGACAGCTGAGTGGCGTTGTTGTATAGGATCCCCCATTCGTTAGTCACTAACGTACGTCGTAGTGACTGAACGAAAGGGAACGTCTCGGTTACGTATGTAACCCTCGTTCCCTGAGGAGGGAACGGAGACGTACGTTTCCTTGCCACGTCAGCTGTGCTGCCTGGAACGCGGAGTTCAGTCTTGGCTCCTGCAGCAGTAACATAATGCGATGTTGCCAGCGTACTTCCTTATATACCCACGAGGTGGGGCGGAGTTACGCATGCAAATTCCGCATGCCCATGGCATTGGCACTGCCATTGGGCGCTGTTGAATACGAAGAAGATGATTGGCTTCTAAGCGAAACCCCCATTCGTTAGTCACTAACGTACGTCTCCGTTCCCTCATCAGGGAACGAGGGTTACATACGTAACCAAGACGTTTTGATCACCTGTACCCCCTCCTCTGGACATGTCCTTCTGAGAATATAGTCCTCAGTATGTATACGTTTATATGATGGCTGTGTCTCATATAACCTTGTTATTTGTACACGCTGTGACTATACACATCACAACATGTAAATAGGAAAATGTTGGCGTTATTTTGTCATTTATTGAGCAGTAGGCTAGCTGGAGCCATATACTTCCAGTTTTTGTGCTAAGCTAGGCTAGCAGGGGGGTACATCAGACAGAGTTATGACACGCACAGAGATGAGAATGGTATGTATGGACTTATCTAACTCTGGGGAATACAGTTAATAAGCCAAAGTCTCAAAAAGTTGGCGTGTTCCTTTAAGATTTAAACAAACATTTCACTATTAAATATCACACCAAAATATCTTTATATGTTTACTTACCGAGTTTAAGATTCACACGATGGAAAAGTACCGTCTTGATTTGAATCAGCAGCAACAGAGGTGAAAAGGTGGCCTGACGTTGTCATACTCGATTCTAGTCAGAATATGAGTCTGATACTGCTCCGTTGGGCTGTGATTATGCGGCGTGTTTCAACCGAACCAGGAAAGACCTCAATTGGATAGACCTACAACCAATCAGAGCAACAGAGCGACGCATAACTTTAGTTGTCAAATGTCAACAGAACTCAACTGCACTGTGTTGCCAAGTCCGCGGGTTTTTCCATGTCCGCGGGTTGAAGCGACCCCAATTATGTGATATACAGACCCAGGAATGCAAATTTTAGCAGGCAGCCCTGCCAAAATAACACATATTTACCCCCCAAATGCCATTTTTTTCCGGAGAACCCCCCCTCCGGAAAGCTATTGGGCTGGTTTTTGGCTAGTTTTGAGTAGCAATTGGGCGGGTTTTGTTGTAAAAACTTGGCAACCCTGTCTGCACGCACGCTGGAAAAAGAAACGTTAGAAGAAAAAGATGAGTGTAAACGATCTTTGCCAGTGTTGTAATAAAATAATTTAAGGATACACAGAGTACTTACCAACACGATCATCATTTCTGAGAGAAATAGTAAAGGTGAATGCATATACGAACAAGTTCTCCGTTTTGGATTAGAACAAATTCAACCCAAGCACCTTTGATGACATGGATGATTACGTTACTGTTTATCATCTGTCCATTATCGTCTAAAGCCCGCCCTGACAATTTCATTGGTCCGAACAGTTTCTGTTCGGGCATAATTACTTCTCTACGGATCAAGTCCAGACCGAACTGCCCGAGTTAAATGTTGTGGGCGGGGCTAAGTTCGGCTGGCATCCAGGCTAGCGAAAAGGACCACCTTTTGCAAATACCCACCAATCAGTGCAATAGTTCTCTTGTTGCCAGGCAGAACTCCTTGCATGGCCGATCATATCAAAGGAAGACCAGTGTGAGCTATTGTAATTACACTGTAAAAAACACAACTTGAAAAAAGTTGAAATGACTGACTTTGTTGTGTTGGTTGAGCAAAAATTCACACCCTGTTAAAAACACATTGAAAAAAGTTGAAAAGATTGATTTTGTTTTGTTGGTTCAGCAAAAATCCACACTATAAAAATATCTTAGTTAATTAGTACTAATCTCTTAATTAGTACTAATTTCCCCTAGCCTTTAGAACAGTTATATGAACTGAAAATAAGTTTAATTTTTTAGTTGACTCAACTTGACATTATTTGGTTTCTGGAGAGATGCAACTATTCTGTAACAAATCTTTTGTAGTTGAGCCAATTCAACAATGTGTGTCTATTGGAAACAAGTTCTTATTAAGAATAAACAGGTTCAGATGTAGAATTTTTTTTTTAAATGTGTAGCGTCTTAGGGTTACATATATATTTAAATTAAAAAATTAGCTCAATAGGGAATTGTGGGTGTTAATATTTAGGGATTTATGATTAATCACAACGGGTTATAATCTAATCACAAATCTCCAAAATCACCCAAAAGGGGAATACCAAACCTCGGTATTTATGCAATATACAATATATATATGGTTAACAACAATTTATTGCAATTAACTACAGATATATCTATATTAAATAATCACAGAATAACCTCTAGGGAGTTGATTCAAAATTCCTCTCCGTTCTGTTTAAAGAACGAGCTGTAATTCTTTATCCACTCACTAGGTCTATTCTTCCTACCCAATTTTCGGGAAGTTTATCCCTCTGGCCACAAAGGACAAACTTTCTGAGTTATGGTATTAATTAAGGCATTCAACGATGCTTATAAGAGCTCGTAGCTTAGATCTGACATTAAAGGGACTCGTGTTCTGTGAGCAAAACAATGACAATCAAAACGTGGATATCATGGTTTTAATAAAGATTAATACTACGATTACATATGACTAAATAAAGAATACGTAAAATGTATTTACAGAATAGTGGAAAGAGGAGAAGGGAAAGGATGAGAAGGAGGGATGAGGAGAAGGGAAAGGAAGAAGGGTATGATCGTGTCCGATCCGACACCTTCCCGAACATAACCACTAGAGCCAGCAAGAACCATATCACCTTAAACAGGGGTACAATCTTAAAACTCATCTAAATTTCGATAGAATTGATACTTGCATGGTTTCTTTGTGTTCTGTAAAGCGAGATGCGTGCGTTGGCATTTCTCAGAGTGTTCGTGCGCTGAAGCGCTCTCTCCGTTTGGTTTTTCCGGAGCTTAGTTGGTCTGCAGGAGTTTTAAAGGTGTTTGGGAAGGGAGCGTCTTGGAAGGGAAAGTTAATCTCGTCCAAGCTAGGTTCCTCGGTCTGATGGAGCGCGCCGCTGGCTGTTGTCGCGGAGCGCATCGATCCTCAAAGGAAACAACAGCTTGGCTGGACCGTGCCGGCTCGCGGCAGATGAGCCGCGCTGATGAGATGGGAGGAAAAGGAAATTTGTCTCGTCGGGGTCCTTGCAAGTTGACTGAGCAACAAATGTGTTGGTGTTTCTGTCTTTTAAAGTCCATTAAACTCCGCCCATTTTCCCTGAGACGACCAATCGTTGGTGTGAATTTCAGGGGGGAGAGACTTTCTTTGTTCGGACTTTATTACTCAATGGAATGTTCTTGCTGGAAGCCAGAACTGGTAAAGTTTCACTCAAAAAGGACTAAACATACTAGCGGTACATCTCATAATCATATACTTTGTACCATTGACTAAGACAAAGAAAAAGGAACTTTTAGACATCAAACATGCCTTGGTTTAGAGACCTAAAGACAGTGCATCTTCTATACAGAGCAATTTTGAGCGTTTAAGATAGCTCTTCACGCAAACATAAGAAATATGGGGAGCATGCATATACTTAAGAAATCATCATATATGTAATTTCTGGGATAGTTTAATTAAAGGCTAAATAGAGGGGAATGCTTGTGTGTGTGTGTGTGTGTGTGTGTATGTGTGTGTGTGTGTGTGTGTGTGTGTGTGTGCGTGCGTGCGTGTGTGTGTGTGTGTGTGTGTGTGTGTGTGTGTGTGTGTGTGTGTGTGTGTGTGTGTGTTAGGGTCACCCCCCGGCCGTTCTAGACTGAAGGGTGAGGTGGGTGTCCTGGCTGATTAGAATCTGATTGAAGCTCAGAAAGGGCCATCATAGTATCTTCTGGTCACACTCTAACCGGTCTTAATCAGTCGCTGGTGCAATCTGACCCAGACTCGTTGGAGCCAGTGGGGCAGGGATTTAATTTATATGCAGAGCTGTTTGGAGGAAAGCATCTGAGGTTTCTCCAAACGACTCGCCACTTTGATCCCATGAGAGAGAGAGACACTCCAGACGCTACAAATGTTTCGTCACCATTTTGGTGATGAGCGTTTCCTTTGGCTGGGCAGTTTGACTCTTGGTGTTTTATGTGAGTTTGTGGTTTTTGTAACAGTGTTTAACAAAGCACTTAATTTGTTGCAAAGAAAGCCGTAACCAATGATCAGGCGATCTAGATTACAGCATTATAAAGTGGAGTAGTTTACTACTTTATTCATGGTAGAAAGTGATTATTTATGAATAATATATTATATTAACCAACAAAAGTCTTATGCAGCAGATTCTGAATTTCAATTCTGATTTTTAAATACGTTGCAGGAACTTTTTTTTAGACAAAAACACAGACATCAAGAATCAGCATGAATCTCAACAATGGTGACATGTTTCATGCCACAATGCATGCTGGGAGCCATAATTTTAATACTTTGTTGGCTCCCAGCATGCATTGCAGCATGAAGCATGTCACCATTATTGATGTCTGTGTTTTTGTCTAAAAAAAGTTCCCGTTTTACAGTATATGATTTTGAGTTCATAACACTTGAAATCTTAAGTTTATGTATTTTGTAGGTTAATAAGGTAAACTAACTTATATTTTTGAGTATTTTGACTAAAGTAATATTTAGTCAAGATTACTTGATTGTTTAAGACAACATTAGCCTGGGAAAACCCAGACTACTTCCGGCAAATTTAGATTTGCTCTGCAAGTAGTCTGGCAAAGAGCCAATTCAGGCCCATTTCTAATCTGCCGAAATCGCGGCACCAATCAGAAACATTGGGGCGGGCTTTACACGATGGCGACAGCGCAGTGACGGTGAATCAGATTTTGTACATTACAAAGATGGATGTCGCCGTGGAACATCACTCGTTCGAATCAGCTGTCGCGTCTGTTTTAAGCGATTTAAACTTTTCCTTTTCGTTAAAACGCGAGCAAAGAACAACACTATATCTAAAAAAGATGTTATCGTTGTTTTACCGACTGGATTCGGCAAAAGTCTAATATACCAGCTTGCCTCTTTTGTGACTAAACGAATGGGTCTTAGCGAGAGCCTCTGGTAGTGTTAATGTTTCACAAAATATAGTTTTAAGTCCTTTTCAGGCGAGAATGTAGTTGTTTAAAGCTCAAATCTGTGGTTTATTTATAAAGAATATTGATCTGCCGTTTTCGGAGTTGTGAGCTCCAGTGGATCAGCGGCGCTCAAAGCTCATTAACCCCGCCGAAAGCAGCCTTAACTTGGCAAGTCCTTCTGACATCTGCCGCTGGCTCTGATGTCTCTGTAGTGGTTAAACATAAGATATGATTCGTCTTTGGTAGATCTAACGGCTGATCTTTGCTCTCATTAATCTATAATTTGTACCCTGACAGATCGTTTTGTCTGAGGGCAAAGTGAAGCTTCATAACTTTATATTTTTAAGCTATTAAACTTACCGTTACCGTTGTAGTCTCGTAGCGCTGACTTTGTTTGACTGAATTGCTTTATTTACAGTTTTTTACAATCGCTATGACAATTTTTTCAATACTTTTAACTAATTTCCTAAACTCTTAACACAATTAGCACAACATCTGTCTGTGTAGGCTGTACAATTAACACATTTATTGTTGCCTTTACACAAAATGCATATAGTTCACACAAATTTAAAATGCTTGAACTTCTTTTACACACAAGCTCAACAAAGACCAAAACAATGGATTTTTACTGCCAAATTTACCAATGCTTTAACACTGTATGTCAGAACAGATAACACCTTGTTCTAAACCCTAACCTTATAGGCTAAAGTCAAGGTAAACAGCTGTTGATATTGTGAATTGAAACACAAATATGTCCACTGTATTTTATTCCATTGGTACTGATAAATAGCTGATTGAATTTGTGCAAATATATAAATCACAGCTGATTCCCATCTAGGAATTGTTCAGGTGTTGATGTTCTTTCAATCACATGACCATATGGTATACAGTAAAAGAGAGCCTCTTTGGGCTTCTCTTGTGTGAAAAAGGAACAATATAGAGCAACACAAAGAATGTCAGAAAAAGGACAAGGGAGAGGAGTGGGACATGGGCAAGGGAGAGGAATGCCTTGACAAGGGCATGGTAGAGATTGAGGAGTTAGAATGCATGGTTGCGCTCAAAGAAGGGCCAGAATTAGGGTAACTGATGATATAAGAGCTACTATCATAGACCATGTCATAAACCACAGGCTATCACAGAGAGGCTGATGAACAAGCCAAATCTCAACTGGGACACAGTGGCATCCATTATCCAGATTTTTCAAGAAGTAGAATATTGTATAAGAGCTTCTCCTGCAAAGTGTAAATACTTGTACCATGTATTTCAGTGACTGTATGCCTCTGGTCTCAAATATGTAACTGTATTTTGTCTATCTAAGGATTCAACGTCTACCTCCTTCAGGGGGCAGAGGAAAGCTCCTAAATGAAGAACAGGAACTTGTTGTCAACATGGTGATTGCTAATAAAGACATAAAACTGAAGGGCATTCTATAAATGGGGCATTCATTTTTTGTATTGAATTTCTGCAGCAAAAGGAACAAAATGCATGCATTTACTAAACCCAACAAAACAAAAATGTGGAGAGTCTTCAAAAGACACACAATATATGATCAATAAAATATACTGTCACAAAAAATAATGCAGTTTCTGTAATTCCATCTATTGTTAGTGTTTTATGACATTGTGCTATGATTGACCAAATGTTCCTGTTGGAAGAGTACATGTGTTAGGGTTTTGGTAGACATGGTGGATTGTGTTAGTGAATTATTGTATTTTGAAAATTAGTTTTGGAGTTTAGTTTACAATGTGTGATTTTGAGCTTGAAATTAATCGTTTTGGCAATTGTGTGATGTAAGTGTGTTGGTGTGTTAAGAGTTTAGGAAATTTGTTAAAAGTATTGAAAAAAATGTCATAGCGATTGTAAAAAACTGTATTGTATAGCTTCTTATACCTTTTACTTATACTTTTATAATGGCTATTGATCACACATAAACTGACATTTAACAAAAAGGGACTGGGTTATGTTTTATGTCATATTTCATTTTATTACAGTGATAACCATAGCCATATATGCACTAGGGATGGGTCGCGATTTTCGAATATTCGATTAGTTATTTAATTATAGAATATCGAATAGTATGTGCGATTATCGTCCAAAAAAAATCCCCATGTTGTCGGTGCTGATGTGGTGCTGACGCGTTCATGTAACCAGAGGCGCTGCCAATAACGCACTTAAAGCTGCCAGTAACGCTCCTAAAAGCTGCCAGTCAGCTCTCAGGGTGTTTTATACTGGGCACGTTTGCTGCGGTCCGAGTCTGATTCTTCCCTCCGTCTCCGCAGTGTTGGTCTGGTTTCACACTCAACTTGAACCCTGGTGCGTTTGCGTTCATCTTACGTCATCACAAACGTGCACGGGCGTGATAGAAAACAGAACGCGGGTCAATATATTGGGCTTTTTTCAATTAATTTGGTGCTATTATGTGCAGCTGAGTAAACGACACTTGGGTTTACCGTATGTGTGTCGCTTGAAGGCGGCTTTGCTGCTTGCAAACAGACTCTTTAGAGGAGACGGTGAATTGCCATTCATTTGCTGCCCTGATTGCACTCTATGCGCGAATACACTGCAGGCTCGCTCTCGCGATCGTATCTCAGCTAAATCATCAACACTATCATCTCTTACGTGTATGTTATTGAACTAATGACATTGTAATCGGCTAAAACGCATGTGCTGGTTACTTTCTTCCACAACAAGTGCGCACGTACCCGAGTGCTGTTTGCACATTCACGTGTATCGTGGCACAGCTCTGAGAGCAACCGAACTCCGGTTGTGTGTTCTCGGGTTCGGTACCTCAGTGCACACCAAGCTCTGTAGGTCAGCTTTCACATTAGCAATTTTTCATGCTAACCGTGCCCCATTCCGAACTAAAATGCAGAGTAAAAACGCCCTGAGACAACAGAAGAATAACACATCGTCTCACGCGCACGCTGTAGGCATTTATCAGGTAACTTGTGGCGATGTCACATTACAGTCATATGTTTCAGCATGTTACAATAATATGGCTTGAGTTGATATAGCCTATTCCCTAATGAATTAAACAGTTTGTTATCATACAGATTGAGAGTGTGAATGGTCTCTCTCTCTGTTTATGTGTGTAGCCTATACATGCGTGCATGCGGGGGAGGAGTTGCGATTTTCGAATAAAAATCGAATAATTCCCAGCGATCTTCGAATATCATTTTTGCTTGAAATGCCCATCCCTAATATGCACACATATTAATTGTTTTTTTGGGGGGGGGTTTTTGTAAACGAAAAGAGGCCGGGTTTTTTATATTCCGTTTTGTTATATACATGCATTGAAGATAATATGCATTGCCTGCACTACATTTGTGTGGCTATAATATTGTAACAAACCTAGCTGTTTTCACAGCAAGTAATTAGACATATGGAGAACAGAGGGTACATCACACCAAGACAGTATAGAAAAAATATCACTTTATTGATAAATTAATACAACAAAATAGAAAGATCTTTTAAATAGCATTATTTCATAAACATCAGTCTCATACGCCCCAACTAGGACAAGCTACTTTTAAAACGTGAAACTCATAACACTGCACTGCAATCTAGTGATTACTACACATCCCACACTGCATCATCTACCTAAAGGGGCACTGTGATCACACCAAAATTGTCGCACGATCACATGTGCACAAATGTCCAGGTGCAATCAGTACAGCAGAGATGAAAAGCCAGCACTCCTATGTACCACTTTTCTTCTATCTAACTAAGTCCACAGATACCTAGCTATCTATCTTCATCGCCGGACAAACCCTAATGGTCTCGACCGACATACAGCATTCCCATTTCCCCCCCGTGAGCGCAAAGGCAGTCTACATTCTCTCACCTGCCTGCTGTGTCTGTTGCTCTGTAGCTCAAGTCTGTAGCTCTGTAGAGCCTTGCTTACGTTTGAATCTTTATTTTGATATTTCCTCTTTCTTCTACTGCTAAATATAACTTACTCATCACCATACATTGTTTAAAAATTGCCTATCACGTTAAATTTGACATCGCTAGCTTTTAATCTAAATCACCATCACACGTTAGCATTTCGCTAGCCTGTTAGCTTGTTATCTCTGCACCCGGGTCTCCCTTTTTCTGAGTTCATAACTTGGATTAGTAAATTGTGTCCAGCAAACGATTGTGGTAAGTGGTAAGTTGGATTTATCAACAAACACGGTAAATCATGTCTTCTCCTGTCATTATCACTTGCACCGCATGTTTAGTGTAGGCTTCTCCGCTGGCGAACAGGGCTTCACATGTGATAAATGTAAGGAGATAGTTAGGCTGACGGAGAAGATTTCAGAATTAGAAACACGCACCCATACTTTATCTGAGAGTAGTGAGGATGTAACAGCTTTAGACACTGATTTGGATGCGAATAGCTTAGTGAACTCTGTACTAGACATGTGCCAGTAAACGGTAATACGATATACCGCAATAATGAACATGCACAATATTGTTATCGTGGGCACTTCAAAATACCGTGAATAATTATTTATTACGAATTATTCAGATTTTTAGAATTAATTTTAAGAATACTTTACCCATCAACATTTTAAAATGAAAAACACGTCAAAGAGGAACGTGCACTGATGTAAATAGACCGTGCATGAGCCGAGCACATGGCGGAATGAGGAGACACGCTGAAGTGCACATTCATTCTTCGACAGCAGAGGGCGCTGAAGGAACAGCAGAAATGCAGCCGTTTCCTCAGTAATCACATAACTTAATACATAATACTTAAAGACTTAAGGCTATTCATTTTCAAACTTGAATTTTATATTTTAATCTGGACTAAATTACATGCCCTAGATCAGGGTTCCTCAAATCTTACCCTGGAGTTCCAATGCGCTGCAGAGTTTAGCTCCAACCCTAATCAAACACACCTGAACATGCTAATCAATGTCTTCAGGTTCATTAGAAAACTACAGGTAGGTGAGTTTGATTAGGGTTGGAGCTAAACTCTGCAGCGCATTGGACCTCCAGGGTAAGATTTGAGGAACCCTGCCCTAGATATTGTTTGAATATGTTCTGACTGTTGTTCAATCACACACAATCTTAGTTAAATGTACATTTCAGCATACCTGTTGTTCTTTATAATTCTTTTGCACTTTAATCTGTTTTAAATATTTGTTTACTTTATACATTTTTGTGTATTGCTTTATTGTATTTAAATGTTTGGTTCTTTTGTTATAAGAAAGTGATTTAACCTGTTATAGTATGACAACACTATTTTTGCAACTTATTTCAATATCGTGATAATACCGTATACCGTGATAAAAGCTTCAGCAATTAATCGCAACATGAAAATTTGATACCGGCACATGCCTACTCTGTACATTCTTCGATTCCGGCTGCAGGGCCCTCGCAGCAGGGAAACTGGGTAACAGTGAGGCAGCATAGTCGCAGACCAAAGAACCGCTTTTCCGTTCCGGTTAGAACATCAAACAGGTTCTCCCCTCTCAGTGAAGCACCCACTGAGTATCCTGTTGAAAGTGCCCTAGTCATTGGCGATTCTATTACACGGAACGTGAAGATAGAGACACCAGCCACCATAGTCACTTGTTTACCGGGAGCCAGAGCACCTGACATCAAAGCAAATTTAAAAGTGCTGGCTAAAGCTAATCGTAAATTCTCTAAGATTATTATTCACGTTGGCACTAATGATGTTCGACTTCGCCAGTCGGAGATCACCAAAATTAACATTAAAGAGGTGTGTGAACTCGCTAGTACGATGTCAGAGGCTGTTTTTTGTTCTGGACCGCTCCCTGTAAAAAGGAGTGATGAGATAGTTAGCAGACTATCATCACTCAATGGCTGGTTGTCTAAGTGGTGTCTGCAATATAACATAGGGTTCATAGACAATTGGAAACGTTTTTGGGGCAGGGCAGACCTGACCTGTTGAAGAAGGATGGCATCCATCCCTCTTGGGGTGGTGCCGCTCTTCTCTCTAGTAATTTGGCACATAGTCTTAGAGCTAAACCTTGACTCACTAGGGCCCAGGTCAGGAAGCAGACAAACTGGCTAAACCGACCGTCTGCTAGCTGTCTCACGTTACCGGAGTCAGATAAATCCCAGCACATAGAGACTCTTTCACCTAGATATTATCATATAGAGACTGTGTCTGTTCCCCGAATTAGTAATTACAAAAAAACATCAAAACCATTCAACAGTAAAAATTTAATTGACGTCCAACAAATAAACAAAAGATATAATACAGATGAACAATTGATAAAGCTTGGGTTGCTGAATATTAGATCCCTTTCCCCAAAAGCGCTTATTGTTAATGATATTATTACAGATAATAATTTAGATGTGCTCTGTTTGACAGAAACCTGGCTAAAACCTGACGACTACATTACCTTAAATGAGTCCACCCCCCAAGATTATTGTTATAAACATGAGCCGCGTCTGAAAAGTAAAGGGGGAGGGGTTGCTGTAATTTATAATAATATCTTCAGTATTACTCAGAAGTCTAGTTTAAAATATAATTCCTTCGAAGTTTTGGTGCTTTATGTAACGCTATGTAGTGTACATGATAGAACCCGTTCAACATTTGTGTTAGCTACTGTATACAGGCCACCAGGGCATAATACAGACTTTATCAAAGAATTTGCTGATTTTCTATCAGAGTTAGTACTGGCCGTAGATAAAGTACTAATTGTTGGTGATTTTAATATCCATGTAGACAACGGAAAAGACGTATTGGGATTAGCATTTAAAGACACACTAAACTCTATTGGAGTTAGGCAACACGTGTCAGGAGCCACTCATCGCCATAATCATACTTTATACCTAATATTGTCACATGGAATAAATATTGATACCGTTGAAATTCTGCAGCAGAGCGATGACATCTCAGATCTTTACTTAGTATCATGTACAGGGAGTGCAGAATTATTAGGCACGTTGGTTTTCTGATCATATTTTTTTTCCAGGCACATTTGACCAATTCCAAACCACAGTAATCCTAATAACTACTATTGATTTAGTATTTAATAATGTACAAGTGATATATAATTGTTCATGAAGGCTGGAAATGAAAAACACCTTATATTCAGGTGTGCAGAATTATTAGGCATGTTTTCTTTTACAGATAAATTGAGCCAAAAAAGAGATTTAACTCAGACTGAAAAGTCAAAAAGTATTAAATGCCCATGAGAAGGATGCAATACTAATGCAATACTAGACATTGCAGTTAAGGCATGACCATTGGACATTGAAATGCTCGTTGGGTCAGCAGGGTCAGACAAAAACATGTGGTGAAGAAAAGACACCTGTTTACTGCAAAAGAATTAAGAATTAAGGTGAAGAATTAAGGGTGAAACCATCAAGAACCCTTTAGTCTCCAGCGCCACTTTTTTTCCAGAGCTGCAACCTACCTGGAGTCTCCAGAAGTGCAAGGTGTCAGGATCTCAGAGACTTCAGTTAGGTAAAGAATCCTAAAAAATGACCCCCACTAGATAAGAATCACAAGCTGAAGTGTTGTAAAATACATGAAGAAGGTTTTTTTATAGGCTTTATGGACAGATAGGTTGAGAGTGACTCTTGAAGGACCAGCACCACATCCTCTAGTACCACTGTTTGAAGAATTCATCTTCCAGAATCTGGCAGTACGTTTTGGGAGTTCACTTTTAGTCCATCTCTGCAAAACGGACTTCAGGATGGACTAAAATGAACTCCCAAAACGTACTGCCAGATTCTGGAAGATGAATTCTTCAAACAGTGGTACTCGAGGATGTGGTGCTGGTCCTTCAAGAGTCATTCTCAACCTATAAAACCTATAAAGCCTATAAAAAAAACCTTCTTCATGTATTTTAATGTTTTAATGTTTCATGTAAGAACTCGATGTTGCAACAGAAACTATCGACTCTCTCTTTTCCAGTACTTTAGACACAGTTGCTCCTCTGCGCTTAAAGAAGATTAAAGAAAATAGTCCAACGCCGTGGTACAACGAGCACACCCGGGCCCTTAAAACAGCAGCCAGAAAAATGGAGCGCAGCTGGAAGAAAACAAAATTAGAGGTATTTCGTAATTCGTGGAAAGAGCACATGATCACATACAGAAAGGCCGTAAAAACGGCTAGATCTGCTTATTTCTCAACTCTCTTGGAAGAAAACAAACACAACCCAAGGTATTTATTCGATACAGTGGCTAAATTAACCAAAAATAAAGCTTCAACTTCTGATGATTGTAAACAGCACAGCAGTAATGACTTTATGAACTTCTTCACATGTAAGATTGATAATATTAGGAACAATTTTTTAACCATGCAGCCGTCTACTACAGCATCACATCAGACAGAGCATTGTAGTGTCACTGAGGAAAAATTACACTCATTCACTGCTATAGGAGAAGAAGAATTGGCTAAACTCGTTAAATCATCAAAATCGACAACATGTATGCTCGACCCTATACCGACTAGGCTATTAAAAGAGATGCTACCAGAGGTCATAGATCCTCTTCTTAATATCATTAATTCATCTTTGTCATTAGGATATGTACCGAAAACTTTTAAGTTGGCTATTATTAAACCACTTATTAAAAAAACGCAACTTGATCCTACAGATTTAGTCAATTATAGACCAATCTCAAATCTACCCTTTCTGTCAAAAATACTTGAAAAGGCAGTGTCTTCACAATTATGTTCCTTTTTAGAAAGAAATGGTATCTGTGAGGATTTTCAGTCAGGATTTAGACCGTATCATAGCACTGAGACTGCTCTCATCAGAGTTACAAATGATTTACTCTTATCATCCGATCGTGGCTGTATCTCTCTATTAGTGTTACTCGATCTTAGCGCTGCATTTGATACTATCGACCACAACAGTTTAAATCATACCTATGCGACCGTTATCAGTTTGTAGTAGTAAATGAAGATATGTCACACCGATCGCAAGTTCAGTATGGAGTACCACAAAGCTCAGTGCTAGGACCGCTACTCTTCACCCTGTACATGCTACCACTGGGAGATATCATTAGGAAGCATGGCGTTAGTTTTCATTGTTATGCTGACGATACTCAGCTCTATATTTCTTCACGCCCTGAAGAAACTTACCAATTCACAAGATTAACGGAATGCATAGCTGATATAAAACATTGGATGACCGGTAATTTCCTGCAACTCAATTCAGAAAAAACAGAATTTTTAATTATTGGACAAAAAAGCTCCACAAGTAGTAGCCTAGAATACTGTCTAACACTTGATGGCTGTTCTGTCAAGTCCTCGTCGTCAGTGAGGAACCTGTGTGTGCTCTTTGATACCAATCTTTCGTTTGAAAGCCATGTCTCTAGCATCTGTAAAACTGCTTTCTACCATCTTAAAAATATATCTAAATTACGGCACATGCTCTCAATGCAAAATGCTGAACAGTTAGTTCATGCGTTCATGACCTCAAGGCTAGATTATTGTAATTCTCTACTGGGTGGTTGCCCTGCTCGCTTAATAAATAAACTCCAGATGGTCCAAAACGCAGCAGCTCGAGTTCTTACTAGAACCAGGAAGTATGACCATATTAGCCCAGTTCTGTCAACACTGCACTGGCTGCCTATTAAACATCGCATACATTTTAAAATCTTACTTATTACTTACAAAGCACTAAATGGTTTAGCTCCCCAATACTTGAGCGAGCTCTTAACATATTATACTCCATCACGTCTACTGCGGTCTCAAAATTCTGGCCAGTTGATAATACCGAGAATATCCAAATCAACTGCAGGTGGTCGATCCTTTTCCTATTTAGCTCCAAAACTCTGGAACAGTCTTCCTAACATTGTTCGGGAAGCAGACACACTCTGTCAGTTTAAATCTAGACTAAAAACACATCTCTTTACTGTGGCATACACATAAAACACTTTTTCAATGAAATGATTGTTAGGCTGCATTAACTAGGTCAGCCGGAACCGGGAACACTTCCCATAATACCTGATGTACTCGTTACATCATCAGAAGAATGGCATCTACGCTAATAGTCTCTGTTTTATCCCGAGGTTTACTGCAGTCAGCTGGATCCGGGCCGTATCCAGATCAGATGGTGGACCTGCGCCCAGAGAAGACCAACACAGGACCCTGAAGTGTCTGCAGAGACCGTGATTAGACTCCCCCTGCAACTGCCTCATCGACACGGCATCTCAATAAACCCGTCTCCGGCGTGTTGACTGAGATTGTTCGAATATTACAATTAAATAATACTTAAATCGATATGTCATCCTCAATAAACCCGTCTCCGGCGTGTTGCCTCCGATCATTCGAATATTGCACTTTAATAATTATTTAATCAACATCATCCTCAATAAACCCGTCTCCAGCATGTTGCCCCCAGTCCCTCGAATATTCTGATCTATTATGACCTCTGAGCTGTAAAGCTGCCAGAATAATAATAATAATCATACGCTGTTTGTTAATTGGCCAGAGGAGAACTGGCACCCCGACTGAGCCTGGTTTCTTCCAAGGTTTATTTTTCTCCATTAGGTCACCTGATGGGGTTTTGGTTTCCTTGCCACTGTTGCCTCTGGCTTGGCGTGCTCAGTTGGGGACACTAAATTTTTCAAATAAACATCGAAATAAATCTAAATAATAAACTAAATTAACCATTTAAACTAAATTACTGATCGAATTATTGATCTAAAGCCCACACTGTCGCTGTGTGATGGTTGAGATGGGCTGATGACATCAGCGTTTTTTCCGGAGTGGCTATGCGGCTGAATAAAATTATGCTGCATTATTTTCCTGTTTAACACTGTAAAGCTGCTTTGAAACAATCTACTTTGTGAAAAGCGCTATATAAATAAAGTTGACTTGACTTGACTTGACCTGGAGCCCCGTTTCTCTCGCTGCTTCTCCCTTAAATCTCCTCCATTACAGGTGAATCCAATCATCCCGGAGTTCCATCACAGGAAGAATAACGTGCTGACGGAACACTCCTGTTGGACGGAGCAACATTCCGGGACACACACACAAAACCCACAAAATTCATTACACTATCCCCTCCCCTCAGGTAGAAAGGACTCGTCCTCGAGTCACCATTTATAATCCTTGGACCAGACTGGTGGTCTCCGAGAACGGGCAGGCCGGATCACTTGCGGACATGACTCTGGAACAGATGTATGGGTGGGATGCTACAGACATCTGAAGTGGAGCACAAGGGGCTTTACCGCAAGCTTTACGAGATGCACAATCATAGCACTCCCTACACCACTCTCTGCCATCCGCCGCTCTCCACTCTCCTGATTTACATTAACATTTAGTCATTTAGCAGACGCTTTTATCAAAAGCGACTTACAAATGAGGGCAATAGAAGCAGCTAGAGCAGTCGAAGGGCAACAATATCAGCAATATGCAAGTGCTGTAACAAGTCTCAGTTAGTCTAGCACAGAACAGAATTTATTTTTTTTTTAAATAAATTAGACAGACAGACAATGAATAGAATGATAAGTGCTATTCTCGATCGGTCAGGTGTTGCTGGAAAAGATGTGTCTTTAGACGTTTTTTGAAAATGGCCACAGACTCGGCCGCACGAATTGAGATAGGCAGGTCATTCCACCAGGTGGGAACGGTCCAGGAAAAGGTCTGTGACAGCAGTTTCATGCCTCTTTGGTATGGCTCCACAAGGCATCGTTCACTGGCAGAACGCAAGTTCCTGGAGGGTGTGTAAGTCTGAACGAGCGAGTTTAGGTATATTGGTGCAGAGCCAGTGGATGTTTTGAAGGCGAGCACCAGTGCCTTGAATTTAATGCGAGCGGCTATTGGTAGCCAGTGCAGACTGATGAGGAGAGGCGTGACGTGTGCTCTCTTCGGCTCACCAAAGACCAACCTCGCCGCTGCATTCTGGATCAGTTGCAAGGGTTTGGTAGTGCATGCCGGAAGGCCCGCAAGAAGAGCATTACAGTAGTCCAGTCTGGAGAGAACGAGAGCTTGGACCAGTAGTTGTGTGGCATGATCTGATAGGAAGGGTCTAACCTTCCTAATGTTGAATAGTGCAAATCTGCAGGACCGGGTTGTTGCAGTGATGTTGTCAGTGAATTTTAGCTGATCATCAATCACAACCCCAAGGTTCCTGGCTGTCCTGGACGGAGTTATGGTTGATGAACCTAGCTGAATGGAGAGATTGGGGTGAAGTGCTGGGTTGGCTGAGACCACAAGCAGTTCTGTCTTTGCAAGGTTGAGTTGCAGGTTATGTTCCTTCATCCAGGCTGAAATGTCTGTTAGGCAGGTAGCGATACGAACACCAACCGATGGATCATCAGGTTGAAATGAGAAGTAGAGTTGAGTGTCGTCGGCATAGCAGTGATAGGAAAAGCCATGTTTCTGAATGACCGATCCCAATGATGACATGTAGATGGAGAAGAGAAGTGGTCCAAGCACTGAGCCCTGGGGAACTCCAGTAGCTAGATGATGTGACTTAGACACTTCACCTCTCGATGACACCCTAAAGGACCTACCTGAAAGGTAAGACTTGAACCACTGGAGAGCGGTTCCTGAGATGCCCATCTTCATGAGAGTTGCCAGGAGGATCTGGTGATTAACTGTGTCAAAAGCAGCAGACAAATCCAGTAAGATAAGTACTGTGGATTTGGAGGCTGCTCTTGCCTGTCTCAGTGCCTCAGTAACTGAGAGCAGGGCAGTTTCAGTTGAGTGGCTGCTTTTGAAACCGGATTGGTTGATGTCCAGGAGATTGTTCTGTTCAAGAAACGTAGAGAGCTGATTAAACACAGCCCGCTCAAGTGTCTTTGCAATGAAAGGTAGAAGGGATACCGGTCTGTAGTTTTCTAAAAGTGCTGGGTTTAGAGAGGGTTTTTTAAGCAGTGGGGTTACCCGAGCCAGCTTAAATGCTGTGGGGAAAGTCCCGGTGTGAAGAGAGGTGTTGACAACGTGAGTGAGTGCAGGAGTAACAGAAGAAGAAATGGCCTGAAGGAGGTGAGTGGGGATAGGATCAAGCGGACATGTAGTGGGATGATTGGAAAGGATGAGTTTGGAGACATCTGCTTCAGAGAGCAGAGAGAAGGAGGGAAGCGTGGGTGTGATCGTCGTTGAGATGTGTGTGTCGGTTTGTGGTGTGGAGAATTGGCTGCTGATGGAAGAGGTTTTGTTTGTAAAGAATGATGCAAAGTCATCAGCTGTAAGGTTTGACGAAGGAGGGGGGGGGGGAGGACAAAGGAGCGAGGAGAATGTTTTGAAAAGTGCACGAGAGTTGGAGCAGTTGTTGATTTTGTTGTGGTAGTATGTAGTTTTAGCAGTGGAGACATTAGTAGAGAAAGAAGCGAGAAGAGACTGATACAGGGTTAGGTCAGTAGCGTTTTTAGTTTTGCGCCACTTCCTCTCTGCCGCCCGGAGTCCAGAGCGATGTTCACGAAGAACATCGGACAGCCAGGGGGCAGAGGGGGTGGTGCGGGCTGGCCTGGATGAAAGGGGACAGAGGTTGTCTAAGCAAGATGTTAGAGTGGAGCAAAGAGTGTCAGTAGCACTGTTAGTGTCTAGTGCTGAAAACTGAGCAGGTGGAGGGAGTGAGGATGAAACCATAGTGGATAGACGGGAGGGAGAGAGCGAGCTTAGATTACGCCGAAAGGTGATCTGCGGAGGAGTGTGTGTTGTGTCTGGAGTCAGTATGAGGTTAAGAGTGATGAGAAAGTGATCTGAGGTGTGCAGTGGAGTAACTAAAGTGTTGTCTGTGGAGCAGCAGCGTGTGTAGATCAGGTCCAGATGGTTACCTGATTTGTGAGTAGCTGTAGTAGATACTCGCTTAAGGTCAAATGAGGTCAAAAGAGTGGTGAAGTCAGCAGCCTGGGGTTTATCAAGGTGGATGTTGAAGTCACCAAGCAGTACCAGAGGAGTGCCATCCTCAGGGAAGAGAGAGTAAAATATCCAACTCCTCCAAGAAGTTCCCCAGTTGACCTGGAGGGCGATAAATAACTACAACATGGATTTTTGCCGGGTGGGTGATAGTGATTGAGTGTGATTCAAATGAGCAGTTGCCAGATAGAGAAGGAATGGGCTCAAATTTCCAATCATTTGAGATGAGCAAACCAGTACCTCCACCCCTCCCAATCGGGCGTGGGGTGTGTGAAAAAGTGAAATTATTTGAGAGAGCTGCAGGAGTGGCAGTGTCTTCTGGTTTGATCCAGGTTTCAGTTAGAGCCATGAGACTGAGACATGAATGAGCGGAAATAGATGGAATAAAGTCTGCTTTGTTTACAGCAGACTGGCAATTCCACAGACCAATTGGAATGGACATTAATGTAGCAGAGGAAATAGGTACACTTTGCAGATTATTCGGATTGCGTCGCCTAGAATGTAACGAGCGTGATTTACGGGTGTATGTGATAATGGTAGCAATTTGGAAGCACATGGTGAATAGGGGTTAGAAAAATAAACAGATGAAAACACAAAGTGGACAAAGTAGAAGGAAAGCTATACTCAAGTGCCTTGTCGAGTCCTTGCTCGAGTGGAGTCGCGCAGAGTAGAGTCGATGGTCTTTACACTCTTCGGTCTTCACACGAGGAGGCTGAACGCTCCCGCTGACGCTTCCGCTCCAGCGTTAACGAGCGTATTAAATAGATGCTAATCACTACACTCAGAAAAGGTGAGGACACCTTTGTAATTCGCTCAGACAATCAAGGTAACAGCCTGTCAATGGCCCAGCTCCAAAACGAAACTATCACTTACTCGTGCGAATATCCAGAAATAATATTTGAGTGCCGACGGCTAAAACAGCACTGGTTTTAATTCAAATACAATTATCTTAGCCAGTAAAATTATAAATCCAAAAATAACTACAGAATCGAAACATATCCACTTGATAGAGTGTACTACGCTGAGCAAATCCAGCAAACTGAGTAATTTGAAAAAACACTTACACACGGCTTCAATGCGTTCCTTCACTCTCTGTGAGCTTCTCCTTGTCAGGGTTCTGTCACTTCGGTCTAGTTTACTCTTGGTTTGTGACAGAGCCCTGACACTCCTGTATTGTTTGTCTTGTCTTGTGTGAGCGCGCAGCTTTGAGCATGCTCGAGCTGCGTGCTCTTCTGTCCTTGTGTTTTGTGTGCGGGCGTGGTGTTCGGGTCCCAGCACTTCGGTCTAGTTTGGGTTTCAGTTTTGTGTTGGGATTCGGACATTCATGCTCCGCGTGTTTGTTTTGTCACTCTGTCTTGTCACGTGAGCGTGTGCTCTTCTGTCTGTGTAGCACACGGTTCATGTTTTCATCGGCCGTGTGCTTTCATGTTATGTTTTGTCTTTTGTTGTGTAGCACGTGGTTGGTGTTTTTTCACTGGCTACGTGCTACGTCATGTTGTCATGTTTTGTGTGAACATGCAGCTGGTGAGTTCTAATTAGCTGCATGTTCCTGTCTTGTTTGGTGTGAGCACATGTCTTGTTAAGTGTTTCTTTGTGCCATGTGCTCGTGTCCATTGTCTAACCCCGCCCACCTTGTTTCCTGATTATTGGTTCATTTGTCCCACCTGTCTCCCCTCGTTACCCTCTTTTGTTTGTTCCCTATTTAATCTCCTTGTGTTTGCAGTCCAGTGCGGAATCGTCGTCGTATGTACCTCCTGTTTCCCTGCTCCCTTCAATTCAAGCCAAGCTCGAGTCAAGTCTTGTTTTTCCCCCCTCGGGGTAGTTTTGTTTTGTTTTGTCTTGTTTTTTATTTTATTTTTATCATTAAAAGACCCATTTCCTCTGCATCTCTGAGTCCTCGCTCCTATCCCTTCACCAACCCTGACACTCCTAGCAAACTAACTGATCGACCTGAGCTTATATATGTTCTGTCCACCTTTGTAATTCGCTCAGACAATCAAGGTAACAGCCTTTCAATGGCTCAGCTCCAAAACGAAACTATCACTTACTCGTGCGAATATCCAGAAATAATATTTGAGTGCCGACGGCTAAAACAGCACTGGTTTTAATTCAAATACAATTATCTTAGCCAGTAAAATTATAAATCCAAAAATAACTACAGAATCGAAATATATCCACTTGATAGAGTGTACTACGCTGAGCAAATCCAGCAAACTGAGTAATTTGAAAAAACACTTACACACGGCTTCAATGCGTTCCTTCACTCTCTGTGCGCTTCTCCTAGCAAACTAACTGATCGACCTGAGCTTATATATGTTCTGTCCACCTGTCCACTCTCTCCTGATGTACATCCCCGGATCCCGTGTCCTCAGGGACTGAAGGTACAGTTCCACTAGCGAGACCACTTCCCACAGCAGACTCCACTGCCTGGCTCCTTCCCTCGACATCAAGTTCAGCAGCCACCTCCTCTCCCCGAGCAGCCTCTGAACCAGCCAGTCGATGCCCCCAGATAAACTTGTATCCTCCTCCGGCCTGGTGCTGTTCCTCAGATTGCTGCTTGGCACTCTGATCCCCAACAAGAAGGTGGCCATTCTCCCCCCCAGACTCTGAAAGAGAACAAGCAACATAAGGCTTCATTCGATTAAAATGCACAACACTCTCTGACCCCCTTCTGATAGCTGCACTCTATACAGCATATCAGACACCCTTTCTAAAATTTTAAAAGGGCCCTTTGAAACGTCTCTGCAATTTTGGACACACCCCTTTTCCAAGCTTTATTTTGGATCCAAACCAATTCACCAACTTCATAGTAGTAAAAATTTGCCCGAAAATCAGCACAGGTCTTCTGCCGATTAGAAGCTCGACTCTGAGGCCTTTTTAAAGATTCTACTACGGTAGATAAACTTTCTGCAACCCCTGTCACATATTCATTGACAGACTGGAACTTTGTTGCATTATCTACCCCCATGATGCATGATATCCACCGGTAGGACCATTTCTTGTCCAAATAAAACCTTATACGGTGTAAACCCGGTACAGGCATGCACACTACTGCGATAGGCCATCATCACGTAGGGCAGCAACCTGTCCCAATTCATCTGATTATCATCTACAAACAATGAAAGCATTGATAACAGTGTACGGTTAAACTGTTCTATTAGCCCATCAGACTGGGGATGATAAGGAGAAGTCCGAGACTTATTTATTCACAGCAATATTCACTGCACATCTCCTTAAACAAACCAGACTCAAAATTCCTCCCTTGATCCGAATGCACACTCCGAGGCACTCCATACCGGCATTCTACAGTCAACGAATATTCTAAATTCGAATATATATTCGAATAGTTTTTAAAAAACGAATTTCGAAGGTGAAAATTAATATTCGAATAAATAAAAAAATGTGGGGGAAAAAACGCCCGCGGTAGTAGAGGCGTGTCTGTCTGCTTTGCGACTGGGCACTAGCGCGCCTGAAGCCTTGTGTACTTTGGCCCGTCTCCAGAGCGCGAGCCCCCGCTGACTGCGCGCGCTCCTCCCCACTCGATGAGGTGTTTATACTTGCCGCGCTCGCCGTTGTGCTTTTCTTTGAAACGACAGATGGCGACTCGGAGTAATTGTTCTATAAACTATCAGGAAAAGCGTCGAGAAGAAGTGGCTAATGTACAGAGGTGACAATATTTATTTTAGTACACTTCACCGAAAACCACACTACAAAAGAATCATGTAAAACAGATCAAAATAAACCTTGATATTTCTTGTGACATGAGAACAAAATGTATGTAGAAATGTAACGTTAACTTATACAACTCAATTTATGATATCTAAATGTTTCCTAATTTCACTAAACACTTTAGTGAGTTTTCACTTAGTTTCGTGAACTTTTCTTTATTAAACGGGCTTTTTTATGCTTTTGTAGGCTCGTTTTGTAAATATAAGCAACTAATTTGTAAGTGCAAACTGGACCACCCTTACTTTGCATTGCCGCCACAAGCTCTCTGTCTGCAACACGCGAGGCCAAAACGGAGAAATTAATTTTGTTCATTTGTAAGGACATGAGAGCGATCAGTGTCGTGGATGGGGCAGGCTTCATGGAGTTCTGTCAAGCAATGGAACAGGTACTGACTGAATAGATATTGCATGAATGAAGGATAAATGCACTGTTTCCACCGGTTTGATTATTTACCGTT